>MNCI01005663.1:320474-330777 GCA_015680685.1 Gnetum montanum | reverse complement strand
TAATGGAACACTTAAGGTTAATCAATCGTTGTCTTCCCAAACTTACTTGTATTGTCATAGTTGTATGGTTGAGTAAGTTTGAGGCGTATGATTTTTATATCTTTTATCTTTTTAATGCCTTATGCTAATAAGGGAAGGTGAAGAGACTAAGTAACTAACTTTCATTAACTATTCACTAACTAAGTTCTAATTGTCCTAGCACCAATATGCGTTCCCACTTGCCGCACACACCTTGAACCGATGCAACACTGCTGGGATTACCAAACGCTACTCATTACTGGGCTACCAAGCATTACACACGTGCTCGAAGCTATCGTACTGAATGCACTTAACTAGGAGAGTCAAGGGTTGAGAGAGATTAATTATCTAAGAAAGCATTTAAACATTTAACAATAATTAAATCCTATTTAGCTTAGTCCACATACTGCAAGGATTATCAGAAAGCTCATCTTTATTGTCGTACACAAATGTGTGCTTAGGTACAATTTTCTAGAATCAAGATCCATTCACTTTAAGACTCCTACTACGGGCACATGGAAATTATTCTAACTCTGGAATGGTAAAACTACTATAGTTTGGCTAAGGTCTAGATTTAGATGTCCAAAAGAGGGAAAGTCGCCTCTTATTTATAGATGTTTCGGCGAGCTGCGATATCGCATACGCAATATCGCAAGGGTGAACGCGATATCGCGTACGTGATATCGCTGCTCATCACTCATATTCTACTATATATCCATTATGTCCCACAACTTAAATAAATAATGGAATTTTTAGTTTTTCAAATGATAAAGTTAATATTTCCACTATTTGACTATTAATAAACGAATGACTTACTTCAAGATAGAAAAGAATAAGGATAGGCTATGCATAAAGTGTACCTTTAGTCTCAATCATAGTGTTAGATTGCTTCTCTATATCTATCCTTGGTATAGCATAGATCTAACCTTAATTCATAGATCTTCCATCTCTTCCTTGATTATTGCTAGTTCCTCGATTTTCCTAAACCACTCTAGGATTATTAGCAACTCCTCATTTATTTTCTTGGACAACCCTAAGATTTGGAACCATGAGTTCTATTTTTCTATTTTGCATATTACTCTCCCTTTGCAGTAGCTTCTAATACTCTTAGAAGCAAATACTAGATCTTGCTGGAATCTTGCAATTAAATGATTGAACTGGTCCATTAAATCTCCTAGTTTGGAATCTTGGAATTAAATGATTAAACTACTCCATTAAATCTCGTAGGTTATTATTGGACTAGCCTATTAAATCCTCAAGACAATTGTTGAATTAGACAATTCATTCCCTTAGGCTACTTGAATTTACCCTAATCAATTTTAATAATAACTCCTTTGTTCCTCTTTCTTGCTCTTCAAGTTGCATCCTTCATTTGTTCCCTTTACACAATAATGGCTTCACTCATGCCTCCTCATAATTATCCAAAGCCAATGCTGCAACTATGATTTGAATGGAGGGCCTTAATCCTTTTACAAATTTTCTAATATGGATGGTCTTGTTTTGTAATATATGAAAAACATATTCACATAGTTCAGTAAACTTATTATCATAGCTATACATAGACATGAATTTTTGAATCAGTTGATCAAATTCATCTTCTTTCTTCTTCGGGTAGGTCTCAGAGAGATTCCTAACTTTAAACATTTCAATGAATTGCTCTCATTCTATTTTATCATTTTCCCTAATGCCTAATTCTTTGCTTTGCCTTCCACCATTGTTCAACTACACCTTCTAACTAATATAAAGCAAAAGAGGTCTTCTCTACAATAGTATAATCTAAGCTTCAAAAAGCTTCTCCAACTCCTTCAGCAATTTTAACAATAGTGGGACTTTCAGTGCCTAAGAAGGAAGGTGGATTTAGCCTTCTAAAACTATGGATTAGATATTTTTTCTCTTGATCATTTCCTTCCTTCCTAAAGCACTCATTATGATTATTGTGGTTTTGATTTTGAAGGAAGATTAATAGTTGCTCAAACACTTGATTTTGGGTTACTTTAAAATTTTAAAAATTTTCCTAAGGAATAGCATTGACTTATCTTGTCCTCCACATTTTGTACTGAATCAAGTTTAGAAAATATCAAATAAATTAAATAATGTCTAAAATAATTTCATACTATGACATCAAAGGAAAAAATTCATTCTCTGATATCACCCATGTAACACCCCTATTAATTATCTATAAAGTATTGTAAATAATTAAAAGAAATGTTATGAAATCCCAAGGATCTAGATTTGACCTTGATTTACTAATTCAAAAGGAAGTTGTAAAATAGAAAAATGTATTAATTAGAATTGTAAATATAGTAGAGTAATACAACATAGTAAAATTCTATATTACTCATATATATAATTAAATAAAATTTATTTAAATAAAAATAGAAATTTATGTAGCCACAAAAATGTAGATGTTGAAAAATTTCACTAGTTGCATCATAAAATAGTACAGAAAATAATGATTCCAATGACACTTCATACCAATCGAACATCTAGAGATAAAGATATTCATGTTTGAACTTTATTAAATTCAATAATACAATTTAAAATAACACTTGAATAAAATATTAATATATAAAAAATAATATTAATTTTTTCCTGAACATATAGTATGCACCAAAATGAAAATGATCTTTACAATGTCATGATTCAAATGACATGGAAAACTATTTCATATCTATCATACTTTAGTATTTATCACAAAAATAGGTACATGGCTCAAGTATTCAAAAAGTATATAAGGTTTTTATTTTACAAAAATACAAATTATGCATAACTTATTTATCAAGTTTAGAGGGTCTATCTTGTATAGAATTGATCCATCTTTCGTCCCACCCTCCTTTCCGAGTGGTTCCATGGTTCCTTTGAGCTCTCTTCATTGAAATGCAATAAGAGTCAAAACCCCTTAAGAAAGAAAGGTTATCTTATTTTTCTCTTTATGGAGCATAAAGGTTTTGGGCCAAGAGTCTTAGGATATGGGCTTGGTAAAGGTTTCCAATTAAATATTTAAAATTGTTTCAAAGTCTAGAATTGCCACATATTTTTTAGAAATCAAAAATAATTCATAAATCTAAAGAATATATATTTTATTTAGGCATATTTGAAGGCTAGCTTTTGGTTATCATCATTGCCAAAGCAATATATCGACAAGTCTTGGAATAACCTCACTGCTATCATCAAATTATTCTTTTAATTACTTAATGTTCAAAGATATCACAAATTTGTCCAACAACAATTTAAAGAGTGAATATGTTGTCTAGACATCTTTGAAGGCTAGCTCTTAGTTATCCTCACTGCCAAGGGAACGCATCAATAGGTTTTGGATAACCTTATTACTATCATCGAATTATCCTTGTGATCCGAAACGAGGCACTCATGGCTAGGTCTTGAAAATAGCCTCACTACTAACATTCTTAATAGCTAAGGCACACATATCATTGGAAGGATAGGTTTTAACTATGCCTCATCACATACTACTAAACTCAACTTCTTAGTGCCATGGTCTTAACTAGTTTCTGAGCCTCACATGAACTTACAAATAAAAATCTAAACTAGGAAATCCATCAAAACCCTTGTTCCCATGGGATGAATCCCACTAAGGAACATTGCCCTACTACGTACTAATGGGGGCATCTAAAAGACTTGCAACTTCCATTACCAATTGAGCAAAATCAATCCCATAAATATTATTATTTTATTCCAAGGATCCAGAAGATTTTCAAAGATAGTAAAAAATCCATGTTAGCCAAAGTTCAATAAAAATTCTTGTAGAATCTAATTTCAATTAAGAATTGATCCAAAATATTCATAAAATATTCTTGAAGCAAGTTGGGAAAAATTTTCACAATTCCAAATATTCACCAAAAAGACAAAAAAATGTCTGGCCAAGAATAAAATATTGAGTTTCATAGAAAACAAGTTCAAATTAACAAAACTTTTACAAAATGTCAACATAATAATTAAGATCATAGAAAAATTACAAAAAAACCAAAAAGTAGAAAGAAAGCGTACAAAATGCACAACAAAATAGGATAGTGACATGAAAAAGAAAGTAAAATAAGATTTCTTACTTGTGTTGATAGGGCTTTCAAAATCTTCTTGTACCAAGATGCCTAAAATTAGCTTTTACTTCACTTAGAACCAACACACTAGAAACTCTTTATGAACTAAAATGAGATGTACTAAAGGCCACAATCTATTTATGAGGGGAAAAATCACATGCAGTGTCACACTTAGACTTGGTACTTGTTCAAAATGGAAGAAAATGGGGCTAAAATCAACTTCAAATAAAAAAGAGAGGGTAAAAAATGAATTTCAAATGAAAAACACAATGCAACACTGTTTCAGTTTAAAAAACAAAAAACCTAATATGTAGCAAAACAATTAGAGGAAGACATGGTGTAAGAATTATGCACATGTATATGTTAGGTATATAACATATATATCAATTTACCTTTATCTTAAACCACCTTACATTTTACATGAAGGGGAAATTCCTTTACCTTGAACTTTTCTTTTCTAAATTTGATATTTACTTTTTTTTCTACTCATTTTAATAAGGTCATTTATAATTTTTATTTTCCATCTAATACTCTTAGGATTTAACACTTATAACATGAACACTGAGACTTCAAATTAAATTTCGTTTAAACCTATAGAATCCTTATCAAGCTGCATAGTTTAAATGCTAAAACTTTTACAGTATTTTTAGCAAACTAAAAATGTAATATCTCAAAAATCGTAACTCCAATTATAGAGAATCAATGATCATATTCAAAAATGTTATTTTTGAATGTCCTAGACACATTGGTAAGATCATATTCTAGGTAGGACATCATCCTAAAGTACTTCATTAACAATACTAATTTATGACATATTTAATTATAATTAAAAATAAACTATCAATCCTAGTTTAATGAAACACAGTGACAAGGGGCATGGTCTGGATAGGATTAGGATCCAAAACTACTCCATAACTAGAGTATTATATAATCACATGTACAAAATAAGAATAAAAGATGTATAACTAAATGTGCATAATAAATAATAAATATGCATAACTGAATGTGCATAATAAAAGTTGGATATACATAACTGAATGTACATAAAAATTAAAATATGCATAGTTAAATACGTCTAAATGCATGATAACTGACAAAAAGAAAAACTTTCAGGGGTAAATTGGATTTCAACATTTAATCATAAAATATATAGTAAATCTATGATTGAGCTCTAATAGTAGTAAAATAAAGAATACAAAACTTTAACAAAATACCCTAGCAAGCATATTATATTTACTTATATAAGATACTAACAACAACAACAATAATAGTAAAAGTAATAACAATAATGATAATAATTTAATCTTATGATTTAATCAAGAAAACTAGAGTTAATCTATTAAAATGCATCTGATAGCGTTAAAGAATTAATCACATGCATTAAATTAAATAACTAAACTTTTGTAACTTTTTAGGTTGTGACATTAATCTAGGATACATAGCTTTTAGGTTTAACTCTTTTTATAGCCTAGTTAAATCTAATTCAAAATATTTCCCAAGATAACATTTCTATTTCTCTCTATTTCATTCTAGCCTTAGAATCATCATCATTCTAATGTTGTCCCATCAACATGGAGTCAACTACATGAGTTCTTTTTCTCCATTTCCCTAAATGAAGAGTTAGATCTTATTTATTTACAATTTCTTTAGATCCTCTTCAATCATTTTTTTCATGTAATTTTTGATCTTCCTTTCTTTGGCTTTCCTGAAATGGTGATATACCAACATTTTTATAGGCTCATTATTTGATCTTCTTTGCACATGTCCAAAGCATCTAATATGTCATTTTTGTAGATTATTTGAAATAGAAGCTACTCCAAGTCTTACTCTAATGTTTGTATTGTATATTTTATCTCTTTTGGTAACATTTAACATCTATTTAAGCATTTGCATATCTACCATGCTAATTTGTTCTTTATGCCTCTTTTGTACTACCCAACATTTAACATCATATAAGATAGAAAGCCTATTTGTTATTTTGTAAAATTCTATCTTTAGTTTTATTAGTATTATTTTATCATATAGAATACCACTAACCTATCTCTATTTTGACTATCTTGCCTTAATCCTATTTCTTATATTGTTATCAATTTTACAATCTAATAAGAGCATTGATCCTAGGTAGTGAAATTGTTTATATGAAGAGACTTTTTTGCCTTGAATTATTACTTCCATTTAACCATTGGTTATTCTATCATTGAGATTGAATTTCATATATTTTGTCTTAATTATACTAATTTTTAAGCCGTTTAATTTTAGAGCATATCTTCACTTCTCTAATTTAAAAGTAATATTTTTTGGAGTTGTATCTACTAACATAATTTCATATGTAAATAGCATACACCAAGGGATTTCATCTTTTATTTCCTTTTTTAATTCATTCATAATAACAACAAATAAATATAGGCTAAGCACAAACCCCTGATTTAGACCCACTATGACTAGAAAATCAAATGTGGTTCTACAAGTTATTCTAATTTTTAGTTGTAGCTTCTTCATATATGTCTTGAATCACTTTAATATATTTATTAGGGATGCTTTTCCTCTATAAGATCCACTAAATAATATCTTTAGGCACTTTGTCATATGCTCTTTTCAAGTTAATGAAGATCATATGTAAATTTTCTCTATCAATTGTCATATCAATAAAATAGCCTCTATAGTAGATCTCCCTGGCATAAATCCAAATTGATTTTTTGATTCTACTAATTCAAATCTAAGATTCTACTCTATAACTCTCTCCCAAAACTCCATAGTATGGCTCATTAGCTTAATTCATTTATAGTTTGCATAATTTTGCACATTTACTTTATTTTTGAATATGGGAACAATAATGTTTTTTCTTCAATTATTTGGCATTTTGTATCCTTCAAAATTTTGTTAAATAATTATGTTAGCCATGAAACTTATGTATCTCCCAATTTTTTCTAAGATTTTATAGGTGATGAGCCGTGATATCGCGTCGGCCCCTGCGATATCGCACACGCGATATTGCAGCCCATCGCCAGGTCTATAAATAAGAGGCGGCTTTCCCTTGTTTCTCCATCTAGAGTTAGTCCCTTAGCCAAACTATAGCAATTTTACCTTTCCAGAGTTAGAATAATTTCCATGTGCCCGCAGTAGGAGTCTCAAAGTGAACGGATCTTTATTTGAGCAAACTGTACCTGAGCACACATTTGTGTACGGCAATAAAGATGAACTTTTGGATAAACCTTGGAGCATATGGACTAAGCTAAATAGGATTTAATTAATGCTAATGTTTAAATGCTTTTCCAGATACTTAATCTCTCTTCACCCTTATCTCCTAGTAACACAGAATGAGTACGACTTAATCACGAGCATTTAAGTGTGACTACTTGGTAACCCAGTAGCGTACTTAAGCAATGCGCTTGGTAATCCCAGTGGCAGTCATGTACGAAGTTTAGGATGTATATGGATGATTAAGAAATGGATGCTCATCGCACTTAGGCTAGTTTAGATTCTCTCTCACCCTTCCCCTCTTAGCTTAGTCAATATTACCTTCCATTATACCCACGAGTAGCATTAGCATAGGAACACATCATACACCTCACTCTGGACTAAACCATACGTGACAAAGCTAATACTAGTTCAGGTGGGAAGATAGCGAACTGCGACCTAAGGATAACTATCTAGATACCACAACTAGTCTATCTGCGGAGTTCGACCGGGTCATGCGTGAAACGCTCATATTCGTATGGTTAAGTGTAGGGGTACCTCGTCACTCATCATTGGCACCATTGCCGGGGACAGTGCTAGTTATCTAGATTAGTTATATCATACAAGGTCATTGTATAGGAATTAACGATATATCTTTTAGGAAGAAATTATTATAGAAAGTCACATATAAATTCACACACAATTGCACAACCCTGCCTCTTCTACAAGACTATGATAATGTCATACATACTGAGGAAATTCATTGGAGAACCAACAGAATTGATGATAAAGATGAAGTCTAGAGTACTCAATCTTATGCAGGAGTCCCCTACGTTTAAGAACACCCCAACAATACTCAAAGACTCTCGTCATCCAACTCTGACACCTCTAGTGAAGATGAGACATCCCATAGAACAAGGAGGCCCGAAAGGCCTAGGACCTTCTCAATAACTAAAAAAAATTACTTACTTGGGGATGATTGGAAGACTTACAAAAGTCATAACGAGTTCCTTCTCTTCCTCTACTCCTTCAACGTCAGATTGTGACGTGGATCACTATCTTTCAAAGGATCGACGTAGAACTAAAAATCGAGCTCACAAAGAAAATCAAGAACGCCAACATAAACAAAGGCAACATCGTCCCAACACACGAAAGCATAACTTACCTGATGACGATGAACCCCTGCTAGCCACTAAGAGCCTAACGCCTATACAAGAGGCTATTCGAATATCCTACAGGCATCGCAAAGAAAGTTGCCTACCTAGGCTGATTTAAACAACTTTCCCAAGTTTTTAGGAGGCTATGATTTAGATCCGCAACATCATTTACAAGCCTTCTACAATGCCTATACATGGAACAACATTGATAACGGTTGGCAAAAGCTCAAGCTCTTTCCTATGACACTCGTTGGCCAAGCAAAAGTATGATATAGATCGTTAAAACCAAATTTAATATGACATTGGCCAACAATGGTAGAACTCTTTAGCGAAAGATATCAAACCTATGCAAGAGTGTCAGCCTTGAGGAAACAAATCCAAGAGTGGAAACAAGCACAACATGAACCCTTGGACATGGCCTTAGAAAGATATTATGCACTACTAAAAAACTATCCAGGCCATGAGTTCTTCAAGGAAAGGCTATTATACCATATCATTGATGGGCTCCATAATGAAACAAGGGAGACCCTAGGGATGTACGCCCGAGGTCAACTATATGAGCTATAAACCCATCAACTCCAAGAGCTTATTAAGTGGATGGAAAAAGAAGAAGGAGAACTAGCCAAATGGGAGAATGTTGAAAGTTCTCAACAGGACCAAAATCTCAACTTAACAAGGGTCCATGATCATGAAGAGGAGAAATCCACTCACTTCAAGGAGGTGAAATCATCTTTGCCAATCCTAAAATCACTAGATGAAATTGAGGCAAAGATCAATAAGATGATGGACTGGGTACATAAAAGATGTGGAGAATATGCCAACATTATTAAAGGAAGAGTTATGCCAAATCTAGAAATAGGACAGGACACCATGCAATAATCGAAACAAAGGGTAGAAGATAATAAGAATAAGAACTCAATTGCCAATTTCACATATCAATGTAACATCTGTCTGTATGATCACCCTGAAGACCAATGTCCAATTTTACCACATTTACATGAGCATTGGGGAGGAATGTTACATCTAGATTTTGTACAGAAATATCAGGTTCAACCACAGTGGTAAAAACCTTAGTCATGGGGGAGGCCACCGCCAACTAGACCATACCCTTCATATGTCCCAATGCCAAATGCTTATTATTATGTTCAACACCTTGTTTCTCCAACAAGATCAACATCCTCTACCTCACCTCATCATTATCATTCTCCCGAGTACTATCCACCCATGTCCTCTCCAACAAGATCACCACCTCATGCGCCTTACACTTATCCTCAACCTCAATATTTTCATACTCCACCCCCTCCTACATCACCGCCAGCTATGCCAGGCAATTTTGCACCACAGCACCAACCTACAAATGTTACTTGTGCTGCTACTCCCAACAGCAGTGGAGGTCCTTCACAACATCGAAAGTGTCCCTTCTTTAGACGTGACTGTCAAAAGGGATACCAAAGTTTAGAAACCACTGCATCTTCAAACTCGGCATAAATCCAACATTGTGGTGCATCTTCCTCTTCAAACCCAACGCCTCATGTTACCTCATCAAGGCCACCACTTAACACCCCAACAACCATACGGCCCAATAAATATAGCCATGGAGGGAGACATCCTGATCCTTGCATACCATCAAACAATCCTAATTATCATAGTGGGTCAACTCATTATCCGAAAACTACATCTTATAAATTGCCCCACTATGGTTACTATAATCAAGTGTGTGAACCCTGATGAGATGCGATATGCACAAGCCGCGATATCGCATCCCATGCTATATCGCATACACAATATCATGTCTTTCCCTGCGATATCGCATACGCGATATCACGGTCCGCCATCAAATCTATAAATAAGAGGCGGCACTCCCCTCATTCAAATATAGAGGTTAGAAGTAGCAAA
>MNCI01005663.1:245232-313236 GCA_015680685.1 Gnetum montanum | reverse complement strand
AAATTCAAACAAGTGCTCATTATTTCAAATCTCTCCCTTTCAATTCAGTCATGGGGGAGATGGCCACCTATGCTGATCATTTGAGGCCCTTAGTTTCTTTTTAAGTTTTTCTTTTACAAATTTCTTTACCTTTTCTTATTTTTGGTTTTACAACATCGTTTATACTCTTTCATTTCTTTGTGTGTTTGTTTATTCTGTTTGATTCATCACCTAATAAGTGCTCCTAATGGTGGTATGAATTATATTCCATTGATTGCTAATGTTTGGTTTTTACCTTCGAGTTATAATGTTGATACTAAGGTGTGGTTCTTTTGATATAATAGGCAATAAGTCCACTTCATCCATGCATCCACAAAATTCTATGGTCTCTCTTGGCTTGGAACTGTATAGTCCCTTTCCTTAAATAATAAGAACTATCAACGAATTGGTGACTGAGCATTTCTCAAACTAAGGAAGGACTCAAGGATTAAAAAGGGTGTGACTTCAAGGGGAGTTGATGCATTTGTGTTGGCTATTCTCTTAGATTCTTAAATGTTTTCTTCTTGGGTTTTCCATACCATTCTGATGTTGCTCCATTATCGGAAAGCTGAGCTAATAAAAATAATAAGTCTTTGCATGGTGTGGTTCTCACGCAAAACACAAAAAAAAATAGTGAGAATTCAAAGCACACCCCTTAGACAGAATAATCATCTGGGCTATAAACACTGGTTATGGAACTAAATAAAAACATTCCCTCTAACTAAGGCCCTTCCTCGCTTCCTACCTTCTCCTTTCATGTTTCGTCGAAATGGTGGTGACTCTTTGGTGGAGACATTCTTGCTACTTCAAGTGGATGGATGGGCCAAATGTATTAATGCAAAGTCACTAGATGTGGATGGTTTGAGGCCGAATTTGGAATGAGATCTACTAAGTCACATTAATCATTAATACACAAGGGGCTATACACCACCTTGTTCTTGAGATTCCATTCCATTCTCTTCTTTCCATCCTTCTTTCTCCATTTTTCACCTCATTACCGGTTGTATCAATAGTCCATATTTCTGTTGATGCATTGTTTTCTTTTTGGTAAACTTTTGTGGTTAAGAATTTAACTCTTGTTTCCAAATGACATTCCTAGAGCCTATGGACTCTTTGAATGTGGGATTTTCAGAACATTAAGGGCATGAGCCTGCTTTGGGGAGGACCCACTGACATTCCTATTTGGTCCATCCATTAATTTCTTTCCCCTAAAAATTTTTGCAATCAACATTTGTTTTGTTCATTTCCATCTTTGACATCCATTTTATCGATGTTGCCATTATTTCTTTTTCTCCATCTTTCTTATTTCTTATCTTTTTCCATGCTCTTGCTACCGGAGGTTCGCTCTCAGTCATGGGGGTCTTGGTCCAATTTTTTCGATTTTCTCCTAACTCCTACACCTTGGGTAGCCACCAATATTATATCCCCAGATCCACATTAGCCATATCACAACTCAGCCAATGGACCTCACACTGAGGCAAGGTATTAACTGCATTATGACTCATTTACCCTTGCTAATATCAGACTATGTTGTCTGTGCAAATGGTATTCATACAACAACGGATTGGGTCTAGAGGAAACACTTGGAATGGACTAGTGCTGAAGTAGTTATGCAAATAACAAGATTGATGACACGCTTATGGATGGACAACGAAAAGTGCAATCTTGGTGTTGGCAGCAACAAACCTCTTCTTTTCTATCTCTCTCTTCTCTTTTCTCTCAGCTGCCAAATAAGGCTAGATGTCAAATGTGTATAGTGTTCACTCTTGTTGTCATGAACACTAAATTTTGTCATGTATTGTAATGATGATCCATTCACATGTCACCCCATCACCATTAGTATCATTCAAGTCAATAATCTCATACCTTCCCAATATTTTGTAAGGAACTCGAGGACGAGTTTTCATTCAGTCATGGGGGTATGATGAGCCGTGATATCACGTCGGCCCCTACAATATCGCGTACGCGATATCGCAACCCATCACTTGGTTTATAAATAAGAGGTTTCTTTCCCTTGTTTCTCCATCTAGAGCTCGTCCCTTAGCCAAACTATAGCAGTTTTACCATTCCAAAGTTAGAATAATTTCCATGTGCTTGCAGTAGGAGTCTCAAAGTGAACGGATCTTTATTTGAGCAAATTGTACCTGAGCACACATTTTTGTACGGTAATAAAGATGAACTTTTTGATAAACCTTGAAACATATGGACTAAGCTAAATAGGATTTTTAATTACTGTTAATGTTTAAATGCTTTCCTAGATAATTAATCTCTCTTCACCCTTATCTCTTAGTAACGCGGAATGAGTATGACTTAATCACGAGCATTTAAGTGCAAGTACTTGGTAACCCAGTAGCGTACTTAAGCCATGCGCTTGGTAATCCCAGTGGCAGTCATGCATGAAGCTCAAGATGTATACGGATGATTAAGAAACAGATGCTCATCGCACTTAGGCTAGTTTAGATTCTCTCTCACCCTTCCCCTCTTAGTTTAGTTAATATTACCTTCCATTACACCCAGGAGTAGCATTAGCATAGGAACACATCATACACCTCACTCTAGACTAAACCATACATGATAAAGCTAATACTAGTCCAAGTCGGAAGACAGCGAACTATGACCTAAGGATAACTGTCTCGATACCACAACTAGTCTGTCTGTGGAGTTCGATCGAGTCATGCATAAAACGCTGGTATTCATATGGTTGAGTGTAGGGGTACCTCGCCACTCATCAATAGGAATATTACCTAGTCCAACAGCTCTCCCATTTTTCATTTTTGATAAGGTGGTCTTGACCTCAAAGAAGGAAAACTCATTAGCCAAATCAAAATTTGGTTTCTCTTCTTAGATGTCTTTTCTTGGAAATTCTTTATTTAATAATTTTTAAAAATAATTTTTCTACCGATCTAAATTTTCATTATCTTTTACCAAAATTATTCCGTTAGCCTCTTTGATGCATTTAATATGATTAATTTCCTTATCTTTCTTGTTTTTAGTTTTTGACAATTTATAAATAGATTTTCCTAGTTCTAGCCTTAAGATGTTCACAAAAGTATGAAGTATTGCATAGGCAACATTGAAGTTAGATGCAAGTTTTCTTTGAAATCTTGGAATATAGGGGGGTGTTGGAACCCCAAAATATGTGTAATATAGGTATATCCCAAGATATATAACTCAACATTTTCCACTAGAATTAAACCCATGACCTAGAGCTTTCAAATCAAAATTCCTACCACTAAGCTAACACCTCATTATTAAAATTTTGGAATATAGTTTTTTTCATAGATTTAGATATTACCTAGCTATCTTTTTTGACTATAATGATAAAGAATCATTAATATTAATGAAGTGTTAGCCTAGTGATAAAATTTTCAATTTGGAAGCCTCAAATTATGGGTTTGAATCTAGTTGATAATCTTGGGTTATAAAGTTCTAATTTAACTATATCTATTAGAGGTAAATATTTTTACAAAAATATTTCAAGTTCTAAAACATCTTCCCTCTTTTTACACTCTCCTTTAACTACAAGCTCTACATTAAAAGAAACCACTTGATGTTACTACCTTTTGTACTTATGGATTACCAATCATGAAGTTTAGATGACTTTATATCATTAGACTAATTAGAGATTTCATTTTTTGTCATCACTTGGCACTAGACAATACCTTTATCATATTCTTTGTTTCATGTTATGTGCACATCACAAGAGCGAAGGATGTATGGAAACTAGCAAAAAAGATTTAGAGTACAACCATATGGGAGTATTGAAGAGGAATACATATAGAGTTGTAATTGAAGCATGAGTTGTTGAATGATGTCACATTAAGTTGAAAAACAAAGAACATTAAATAGAAAATCTCTATAATAAATAACATTTCATTAAAATTTCCAAATGGCATAAAAAAATGGATGAGAGTAACTTCAAGTATAAAGCAAATATTCTCAAAGTTGAGGAGTATCACCAATAAATTTTTTTTAAACTTCACTTAAAATCATGTAAAAATGATTTACATCAAGATGAAAAATTCAATAAAGTGTATCATGTCCCCATTTTCAAATGATGTTGTTTCGTAACTAAGATGGTATCATTCTAGAATAAGTAGTTGTAATTATTGTAACAGGACCCTTAATGAAATGGCATGTTTTAATAACATACATGTCTCCTGAGGGAACCTTTGGGGTTTGATTTGACATATTTATACCTTGTAATTAGAGAATATATTAGCATGAAGTTTTTGAGTCAATAAAGATGAGTAATAATTACCAAGTGAAGCAAAACAAGCAGGGGCTTGACCATCATTTATAACTAGGTCTAGGCCTAACCATGGTGGCAGTGCTAGATTGCCTCTAAGGAATAGATGTTGAAGGAAGATAACCCCATGAAATCCTTTGAGCATGACTCAAGTACACTAATTCATTTCTTGATTTTTTCAATAATAATTTTTTTTTTCATTTTCTTCTATATTTTTCATGATGAGTTCTCTAGGCATAACATCGAATATAACATATATTTGATGTTTGCTATGACATTTGGAAATAAGATATCATAAAAAGGATAAGTAAAATTGAAGTGGATGAATTAGTCTTCCATGTTATAAAGAAACCTTCTAGGGTTATTAACATTCAAATGAAAATGGAAAATACTAATAGCCAAATCTTGATAAATCAAATACCACAAAAAATACTTAATTTTAGGAGTAGAAGCATTCAATGTCTTCCAAATTTGATACTTCCACACTTAACATTCCATGGATAATTAAGTATTGATTATATATAGATATTAGAACTTATAATTATATATGTAAACTTGGCATGCAATGAGAAATTTGAATAGTCATTGATCCATGAAAAATCAAGAAGACCATTATTAGAATCCTAAATAATTAAAGTTATGTACAAATTATGCAAAGATGGGAAAAAAAGTGGACTATTAAACATTAATGTCATAAAAAAAGGTTTTTTTTTTCATTGTTACTTTAAGCTTATATTCTCTTCTTCTTTGTCATGAATAATACAATGTTAATTTTTTGTTGTTCATTCTTACTTTAAACTTATTTCCTCTATTGGTCTTCATTAGTTGTTTTTATCTATTGTAATGTACACTTGTTTTTCTTTACTTTTAATTTAATAGTGACTTAAATGTTCTCAATAAAACACATATTAGTTGGCTCAAGTACATGGCTTATGATGTGCAAGTCACAAATTCAATTATAAGAGGTATATTGAGAAACATGTTGATGAAACATGTTTATTGTTGTCTCTGACGTCGAGGCCTTAGTCCAATGTCGCATGTCCGACGTCGAGGTATATTCCCCAAGTCTATAAATACTGTACTTAGGCTCCAATTTTTCATTAGTTATTTTTTAGTCATTCTTAGTCAGAGTATTGAAGCTCTTGTAGTTTATTTCCCTCAAAGTTGGAATATTTTCTGAATGCCCACAGAAGGAGTCTAAAGTGTGTACGGTTCTTTGTTTGAGCACTGATGTACCTAAGCGCAGCAGTGTGGCAAGAATAAAACAAACTCTTTTGACAATCCTTGTAGCACTAAGAATAGCTTAATATTTTCTTTAATGCATTTTACTTTCTTATTCTTTACTTTAATGCATTTAATTAAGCAATTTATTTCCAATAGTTAATGAACACAAGCACGACCACTTCGAGCATTCATATAGTACTTGGTACCTTAGCAACGCTTAACATTTGGTAGCCCAACAGTGCTATATCTGTTCAGGAAAGTGGGATGGCTACTTGTGTTAGGCTAACTAGGCAATAGATGAATTAGATCCTTAATTACTCTACTCTTCATTCTTATTGTACGTGATTACATCCATAAAATATAAAACTACAAAAATTCATATGCCTCAATTATACTTAAACCATACCCTTGAGCCTCACAAGTGTAGTTGGGAGGACAATGAACTCTCTCAATGTCATTTCACTTCCTAAAGAAACTAGTGTATGAGATAACTATAGGTCCATGAAATTCAACAAGATTGTGTGTAATGCTTTAGTGATTCATATGGTTGGGTGTAGGGGTACCTCACCGTTCATCATTAGCATCATTGTTGGGGACCTTTTTGTTGTTTTGTGCACTATCTAAGACTTAGTGAAAGTATTTAAATCATTGGAACAAACCTTAGAGTCATGTCTTATTTCACAATTACTATAACAAATTCTCAAAGCAAACTGTGATTTTTATTTCACTAACCGAAAATGTCTTCTTCTCACAGGAGCGCTTCTTCGCCAAGGCTAATAATGTTCGTTCAACAAAGTCTCAATAGTACTAAATTATATATATCCATCATGACGAGTATGTGCCAAACTTCACCTTCATTCTACACTAGGATGAACAATGGCAGTGGCATGACATGGATGGCAACATTGTGTTGTCGCCCAATCATGCTGCTCCTACAATACTCCATCAAATGCTTGCACAATGTGGTCTTCAAGACCACCATGGGGAGTATAATGTGGAAGATGTCGACACCAAAAATTATCATCCCACTGAAGCACAATGCCTACAGGATTAGTAGCTAGAACAACACTATGAGTTTTCAAAGGGAAAAGGGCTTAACAATCCTTCATTGCTCTTGTACCAATAAGCTAGTAGAGAACCCTTCTTTGAGGATTTTCCATACAAAATGACACTCCTCTATTTGACTTAGGTAATGAAGGTCAAACCTAGAATCTACACTCCACAGTTCACAATCCTGATTCTAGTAACAAGGGATCCAATGACAAAGAAAGATCTGGAGGGGCAAGTCAAGATAGGGATGCAAACAAGAAGCAAGATCATGATCATGGTTGAGATTGCCAAAGAGGCAATAGTAGGTACCATGATGGTGCTAATTCATCTTCCTCTTTTCCTTTGTCATCTTCTTCTTCTTCTAGCTTTGACCATGATGGCAGAAGATGAGATCATGATGGAGGTGATCGAAATGAACGAAATGATTGACAGGACCATGATAATCAAAGGGACTATCAAGATAGGCAAGAATGAGGATGCAAACGTTCAAGAGAAGCACATTGCCATGAATGAAGGAGTAGTAGAGGGCATCGCTAGCATCATGATCAAGGCCTCAATGAACCTCTATTTGCTAACTGAAGTATGCTTAACATCACAGAGGCGATCCGTTTTCCAACAAGGCATGTGAAAGATAGTTGGATCAAACTATTAAACATGAACACTATTCCTTGATTTGAAAGAGGATATAACTTTGATCTACAAAATCATCTTCAAGCTTTCCAAGATGCATGTGCCTTACAAAACATAGAGAATGAGTGGCAAAAATTGAAGTTGTTTCCAAGGACACCCATCAAAGAAGTCAAGAACTAGTACCAATCCTTAAAACTAGAATCTATTAAACAATGGAGTACCATGCTCAAGTTATTCAATGATAAGTATCAAATGTACTCTAGGGTGTCCAAATTAAGGAAGAAAATTCAAGGGTACAAATAAGAAACACACGAACCCTTCAATGCTACCATTGGCCAATACTATGCCTTGATGCACAAATGCCCTGGCCATGGTTATTCTCAATTGGCTCAACTTCACCACATTGTAGATGAGCTTCATAAAGAAATAAGGAAAACCCTTGGTTTCTGTGCCCAAGGGAAATTGTCAAAACTAATTTCTTGTTAGGTACAAAGGTTAATAGAGTAGGTTGTCAAAGAGGAGAGCAAACTAAGAAAAAGAGAAAGTACAAAAGAGTACAACTATGATCCTTCCATCCGTAAGAGGGAGGTTCAATTCTGTGATAGCGAGGATGAATCCATATTTGATGAAGGGATGCATAAGAAAGCCTTGTCACTTTAACAATTCTAATCTATACTTATGGCCAAGGTTGATCAGTTAAGACACTCCATGGATAGCAAAGTTCAAGCTGTCCTCAAAATCCCTGAGTAGTCCAAAGAACAAAGTAGTGAGCAGGAGCGTAGGAGGTGCAACGAAGTTGAATGTGCATATTACAAAGGTAAGGGTAAGATGTCTGCAATAGAAGAGGTTGTAAATAGTGAATCAGATGATGATCATGGGTGTGATGTCTATCAGTATAAACATCCTAAGGGATGTTGCCCCGTTGTGTCGCATCTTTATGAGTCTGGGGTGTATGCCTTACATCCATGACTTACACAAAGGCAAACATCCAAAAAGTTACCTTATCCTCAAGGTAATCTCAGGTAGTTCCACCAACAACAACCATATTATCCAAGTGGAGCTCCACTGCAACCATATAAACAGTATCAACAATGGTAGCAACAATAATCATGGCCACTGATACTACGAAGATAATAGTACCCTTACTGGCAACCTAATCCATATGGTTATCATGTGTAGCAACCCATGTCTCCACATGACTTTTCCAGTCACATTTCTAATATTCTGCCTTACTACCACCCTTTTGATTACTGTCAAACTCCTTCTCCCTATGAAAGAAGGGATGCCACCTCCTATTCTTATCCTCCTCTTGTTCTTACACATACTCCTCCTCTAGTTGCACAGCTACCACTTTCTCCACCAATGTAGGGTGAACTACCCTCTCAATGGCAACAACGCAATGCTACAAGGGCTATTAATTTGCAACCTAATCATCAATTAGAAGGGTTGAATGCCTGATCAAAGAAAAGACCTTTCTTTTGATCCTGTAGTCCACCTAAGCCTTCACCTATAGCCATAGTTGACAATCCTACTCTTGCCTCTTTCTCTATATCAAATTCCTTTTGGCCTTCTTTAAACCAAACTCTGCCAATGTTCCATACCATAATGCTTACTCACATTATATCTAACTAGATTCGTGTAGAAAACCTTGCCAAGAAATTAGTTGATCGTGGAAGTCCTCTAATTTAGTTGTAGATTGCTGGGAACAACCGTGCAAGGCTCTTCTCAATTCAGGTTATGATGTTAATTTGATTTCTCATGAGATGTACACTACTTGTAACCTACCTCCTCTCAAGAAGAGCAACATCAGATTGGAATTGGTAGACTATTCCATCATTGTTCCATTGGGATTGGTAGAAGACATTAGGACCACTATCTGTGGGTGGTCTTATCTTGATGACTTCCTCATAATCAAAGTGGAGAATTACAAAGGGAACTTCCCAATCATAATAGGAAGGGCATGGCTAAGCACCGTTAATGCAAGAATGGACATTAGAGATCTTTCCCTAGAAATCTCTAAAGAAAATGCATTTGGAAAGATCAAGAAGAAAAGAGTTCCATGCATCGTGTACAGTGATACCGGGTGCAATTGTGTGTAGAAACTTTGGGCTATAAAGCAAGCATCTATCTCTGCATGCAAGCAGTGTGTGCCAGAAGTTGAAATTCAATGGTGTCTGTACGTAGCAACCACAAAATAGGAGGGCACCTAATGACTAACCACTGATTCAAAAAGTAGCACACTTTGCATGGAACCAACTAAGAGCCTGACATGTGAATATTTCACAAGCATGGATGAACTAGAGCAAGTTTATCATCAACTCTCTAATGATACAAATGATACCTATTGGGAAGATTTGGACATTCCTAAGAACTTCAAGCAACAACCCCTTAAACTAAAAATGCTACCGGCTAGAATGAAATATGTATTTTTGAAGAATGGAAAGTTGGTTATAATCAATGCAAAACTTGCTCCAAAATAGAAAAAAAATGTTGTTGAAAGTAGTTAAAAGATGGTCGATAGCTTTTGCTTGGTCATATCTTGAACTCACAAGGATTTATCCTAGGATATGCCAACATCACATTTACACCGACCTAGCCATGAAGCTAAAACAACAACCACAAAGGCAATCGAACCCCAAACTGAAGCAAATGATCAAGGAGGAAATCAAGCAACTCCCCAAGGTAAGGTTCATCTATCCCATTACAAATAGAAAGTGGGTTAGCCCATTCATAATTGTATCAAAGAAAGGTGGTAAGTGGTGGGTTTGCATTGATTTCAGGCTGCTAAATATGGCAACATTCAAGGATGATTTTCCATTGCCATTTGTTAACCAAGTGCTAGACACAATATCAGGGCATTGCTACTACAGCTTCCTAGATGGTTATAGTGGTTATAACCAAATTCAAATTGCACTAGAGGACCAAGCAAAGACAATGTTCATGAGTCCTTGGGGGACTTTTGCATATCACAAGATGCCATTTCGTCTATGCAATGTGCCTACCACATTTCAATGCTTGGTCTTAAGCATCTTTCAACAACAAATCAGTAGTGGTGTGGAAGTCTTCATGGATGACTTCTCCACCTATGGAGCTACATTTGAGCAAGCCCTGGACTATCTTGAGCAAGTGCTAAAATGGTGTGTTGAAACCAACTTGTGGATTAATTGGTAAAAAATTCACTTAATGGTCTAGAAGGGCATTTTACCAAGGCATAGAATCTCGCAAGCAAGAATTGAGGTGGACCCTGAAAAAATAACGTTCATCTAAGGAATAAACCACTAGCTAGAAATAGTTAAAGATGTTAAGTCATTCCTTGGACATATTGGCTACTACCAATGATTTAGAGAGAATTTTTCTAAGATTGTAAAACTGTTGGTAGAGCTAACAAAGAAAGATGCTCCCTTTGTCTAGACCGCAAAATGTGAGAAAGCATTCCAACAACTAAAAGAGAAGCTTGTAGAAACTCCAATCCTACATGCACTCAAGTGGTCCAGACCATTTCATATTATGAAGAATGCATCAAATTATGCCTTGGGAGCTATGGTGACATAGTTAGATGACAAGAAATGACCATACTACATCCACTGTGCCAACTGAAGCATTGTGGGTGCACAAATAAACTACACCACTACAAAGAAAGAATTGATGGCAGTGGTTTTTACTCTAGAAAAGTTTAGGCATTATGTGCTTGGATACAAGATTTTTGTGCACATAGACCACAATGCCATCTATTTCCTAATGAATAAGCCAACAGTGAGCCTCGGTGTCATACAGTAGTTGGTGATCTTACAGGAGTTCGATTTTACGATGGTAGATCGAAAGGGCACTAAGAATGTGGTTGTTGATCACTTGTCTTGGTCATGATGGGATGACAAAGAAGAAGAAAGCCCACTCTCTAACATGTTTCCTAATAAACTCCTCTTTTTTGAAGCAATAACTAAATAAATTCCCAATGAACCAAAATGGTATGATAACATTCTCATCTATCTTCTCACTCACGAGATGCCACAACGGTTGGACCACCAAAGTAAATAGTACTTTCTTCACCAAGTAAAGCACTTCATGGACATCAATGGACACCTCTACAAGGTGTGTGTCGATGGCCTAGTTCATTGGTGTGTCCCTGATGCTAATTAGCTACGCATTCTCCAAGATGCTCATGAAGGTCCTTGCAGAGGACACTATGCTGGGAGATGCACAGCTATTAAAATCTTGATGGTAAGGTACTACTAGCCAACACTCTTTAGGGATGCTAATCATTTCATTCGCTCTTATGAATGATGCCGACAAGATGGTGGAATGACCACTTGAATGGAGGGACCTCAACAATGGATTCAACCACTAGAACCATTTGACATCTAGGGCATTAATTTCATGGGTTCCATCATGCCCATGTCAAATGAAAAGGCATACATCATAGTCGTTGTTGACTATTATATGAAATGGGTAGAAGCAGTAGCTGTCATCAACTGTACATTCTTTACTGCTACTTGGTTTATATAACAAAATGTTGTAAACAAGTTTGGTGTGCCACGTGCATTAATATCTAATAATGGAACTCATTTTATAGGCACTACTTTCCAAAAGCTCATGCAACACTTAGGGGTTGAACATAGACTCACAACACCTACCATCCCCAAGCTAATGGTCAAGCCGAGGTTACCAATAGGGAAATCACAAGGATACTAACAAGAACTATTAGCAAGTATAGGAAGGTTGTAGCACAAAACTAAATGGTGCCCTTTGGGCCTACCACTCAACTTGGAAGCTTCCTATAGGCTACTCTTCCAATGAGCTTGTGTATGACAAACTACCAACATTTCCTATTCAATGTAAACTTCATACACTTTCAACAACTTGTGACCTTGAAAATCAAAAAAGTCAAATTCCAACTAGGAGACAATATTCTTTACTTGAACCCCACACACATACCTCAACAAAATAAGTTCCAAATATTGTAGAAAGGACCTTACATCATTTATGAAACTTTTTCTTCAGGGGCCATGATGATCTATAAACCTGAGAGCCCAAACATGAAACAATTGGCCAACATCCAACAAATTAAACCTTTCCATAAGCATACACTAGCTAACACAACAAGCACCTCATCAGATGGACAACCATGCTCTATATTTCGAATCTCCTCCTCCTTTCAACTTAGTTGTGGGGGAGATGGCCAACCATGCTAATCATTTAAGTGGCTCTTCAGTTTTTCAAATTTTTTGTTTTACAACTTTTTGTTTTACACATTCTTTATTTTACATCTTTTTGTTTTTATGTTATTAATCTTTTCTAATTTTTTTTTACACCATCATTAGTACATTTGCTATTTCTTGACTATTTTACACTTTCTTTTATATATTCTTTTATTTTGGTTTGATTTTCTAACTTTTTGTTAATAAGTGCTAGGTACATTGGTAATGCATTACTTGATGGTGGTATGTACTATTATTTTTATTTGATTGTTGGTGTCTAGTTTCTAGCTTTGAATTTTGTTATAAATAATTAGGACATGTTTTCTTTTCATGTAACAAGCAGTGAGTCCACAACATCCACCCATCTACACACTCTATGATTTTTCTTATTTTGGAAACATGCAGTCCCTTTTTCATTAATAAAACTTTAATAAATTTGTGACTTTGGTAGTTTCTGGAACTGGGAAGGATTCAAAGGTTTGAACAGGGTGTGGCTTCAAGGGGCTTCAGTATTCTTTATGCTTTTTTGTTTGCCTGGGTGCATGTGTGTTTCCATGAATTTCTTACCATTCCATGCCAATCAATAAAGGAAGTTGAATAAGTCCTTGCATGGTGTGGTTCTCATTAGAAAAAAAAAGAAAAAGAGATGAGAATTCAAAACACATCCCTTGGACAAAATAAATGTATACATCCTCACATGGTGTGGTTCTCATCAAGAAAAGAAAAAAAAAGAGAAGATGAGGATTCAAAGCACATCCCTTGGACAAAATAAATGTATGTGTCTTTACATGGTGTGGTTCCCATTTCAAAAAAAAAACAATGGGAATTCAAAGCACATCCCTTAGACAAAATAAACAAGCTACAAGCATTGGTTATGGGACTAATCTCCTCTAATTAAGGCCCCTCCTCACTTCCTACTTCTTCTTTAATAAGGAATGGTGGTTGTTCTGAGCACTTTTATGTCTTAGGGGATGGATTAGTCATGGAATGTCAATGCAAAGTCACTAAACGTGGTTGGTTTTGGTTTGGACTAAGGATGGATTCTATCAAGTCATTTAACCACAAAATCCACTAGGGACTTCATGTGACCATAATTAGGAACTCCATTCCACTCTCTCTCTCTCATCCATCTATGCTTTCCATGTCTCGCCTCATTGCTAGTTTCATGTTTTGGTTCAATGTCCTGGTTTGATGTGTTGGAATTCTTAACTAGTTATTTTCAGGTTTTTGTACTTAACCTTCTATAACCATTAATCATCCATGAAGCCCATGGACTCTTTAGTTTGAAGTTATGCAAGGGCATAAGAGGCCTGTGCCTACTTTGGGGAGGACCCACTTGCATATCTCTTAGTTCGGTTAGTTAAGTTCTTTACCCTTAGATATTTTTACAATCAAATTCTTTTTATCTATCCCATTAATGACATCCAATTGTACACATCTTCGCAACAATTTTCAGTGAACTTTCCTTTCTATTATTGTGAATTCTTATACCCTCTTCAAATATTTCCATATGTTAAATGCTTTTCAATTTAATGGACCACTTATCTATTTAAACCTATTTGTCAACCTTTTTTCTAACACTACTGAAGAAACCAATCTACCACAACCACAACTTAGCCAAGTGTAACCATCGACGAGACAAGACATTTAACCACTATTTGTTACACTTTACAAACTAAATCATGATTTTTTTGTGATTGTAGTGGGAAGCGTGGATTGGAAATGGGATTATCTTCACTAAGGATGATGCAGCTGGACCACACAATGAGGACCATTCATGACTGTTGGATCTCTTCTCTCTCTCTCTCTCTCTCTCACATTCTTCTACTGCTAAAGAGGTGTTAGATGTTATTGTTATTCAAGGTGTTCAACTCTCTTATCACGAACACCCAATGTTGTAAAAATATTGTAATTCTGTACACTTGGGCATCAAAGTCTATATGTTTGTTTCATCTGAGTCAGTTTGTGTGAGAGTCAATAATTCCATACCTACCCAATATGTTATGTTGTAAAGAACTTGTTCCTCCTCTTCTTCACTTAAGGACAAGTTTTTATTCAGTCGTGGGGGTATGATGAAACACATTTATTGTTGGCTCCAATGTCGAGTACGCAATGTCGGAGCTGTGATGTCATGTACACGATGTCGGGGCCTTGGTCTGACATCGAGGTATATTTCCCAAGTCTATAAATACTGCACCTGGGCTCCAGTTTTTCATTAGTCAATTTTTAGTCATTCTTAGTTAGAGTGGTGAAGCTCTTGTAGTTTATTTCCCTCAGAGTTAGAATATTTTGTGAGTGCCCATAGAAGGAGTTTAAAGTGTGTACAGTTCTTTGTTCAAGCATTGATGTACCTAAGCGTAGTAGTGTGACAGGAATAAAACGAACTCTTTTGACAATCCTTGCAACACTGAGAATACCTTAATATTTTCTTTAATGCATTTTACTTTCTTGTTCTTTACTTTAATATATTTGATTAAGCAATTTACTTCCAGTAGTTAATGAACACAAGCACGACCACTTCAAGCATTCATATAGTACTTGGTAACCCAACAACGCTTAACATTTAGTAGCCCAGTAGTACTATATGTGTTTAGGAAAGTGGGGTTGTTATTTATGTTAAGCTAGCTAGGCAGTAGCTGAATTAGATCCTTAATTACTCTACTCTTAATTTTTGTTGTAGGTGATTACATCCATAAAATATAAACAACAAAAATTCATATGCCTCAATTACACTTAAACCATACCCTTGAGCCTCATAAGTGTGGTTGGGAAGACAATGAATGTTCTCAATGTCATTTCACTTCCTAGACAAACTAGTGTATGAGATAACTATAGGTCCATGGAATTCAATCGGATCGCGTGTAATGCCTTAGTGATTCGTATGGTTGGGCATAGGGATACCTCATTGCTCATCACATCATTTAGAAAAATGATGAAAGAGAGCTTGATTATATAAAACATAGTTTATTTGCTTAACATAAGGAATTTATGATGTACAAATTATAAATTCAATTTTGGAAACTAGAAACTAGAAATTTTTATTTACATATAGGAAATCACAAAGGATTTTTTGGACAATTACAAAGCCTCAACACATTTTTGAAGAAAGTTAAAAACATCATTAATTTAATGTCCCAAGCACATAGGATCAATTTGAAAGAAAATAATTAGTGGTTACAACTAATATTATAACTCAATTGAATGTGAGCCAAATATGGACACAATAAAAATATATGTTTTTCATCCTCTATGCTTTGTTTGTATAATTTGCGAATATGCTCTTCTCTTAGTAAATTGATTCAACAACCTATTTTAATAGGGAGATGATGAGAGCTCATGATTATTCTAGCAATGTCATTCCTTAAATGAATAGAAATAGCTAAGAATGAATACTTTTGAGTATTAGATAACAAACCTCCTCTAACAAAATGTAAATAAAAATGTTTTATTTTTTCCTAATGTGTTCAACTAAACTTTAGCCAAGACTTTTTCTTTTATAGTCTTTTGGAAGAGCCCTTTGTTTAAAGGAAGGTCCTCTATTACAATATTTCATGATTGAAGGCATAATTTTCCTTGATACAACCGTCCATTTTCTTGTGTAGTATTCATTATCTTCTTAGCATAATTGACTTCCTCCACGTGACTTAACTTCTAAGTATAAGTAATAAATTGATAAAGGACTTTAACTTCAAGAGGAAGCAAATCTACTTCTAAAAGTATGATATTATAAGAAATTTGCATTTTCACTTGAAATTCACATATAAGAAACTATTTTTGAATATGCTCCAATTTTTTCCAATTATGTGTCCTAATGCAACATACCCATATAATAATATAGGTTTGACAAGATTGCAAAAAAGTTTCCTTTTGATCTCCCATGTCAAAATTTGTTTCTTACTATAATTATTTCTTAGAGCAAATAGATCTCATGTGCCACTTAAAACACTTTGATCAATAAGGATATTTCAACTCTAATTACTAGCAAATTCAACTCCCAACTATTTTTAAGATTCACATATATCAAGTCTTTTTTTTCCCAAGAAAAAATTTTAAATTCTATTTCTAGTACCACAAACTAGAATTTGAGTCTTATTAATATTAACTTTTATACTAGAATGGTTGTAGTAGTCATGGAGGATTTGAAACATATAATTTAATCATGTAGTTGATTTTGTAATCAAGGCCATATCATCTACAAATAGAAGCATGTTAAAAATAATCCATTCATTAATACAACATGATTAGAGGTATTTTACATCCATTCATCTAGTTCATCTTAAATATGCTAAAAAGGTTAGGAGATAATGGACAACTTTGTTTAACTGCTATTGAACTATTAATAATTGTTCTGTCTCTAGTAAGATTATCTTTAACAAGAATGTTAATTGTCTTTCAAAGTTTATCTTCAACGACAAAATCATAAGCCTTAGAAAAATCAATAAAATAGATAAATTTGTATGGTTGGGGCTTTTTGCTCTCTCCACACAATAACGCAAAGTTATCAAATTTTCTACAATAGAATGATTCCTCTTGAAGTCTACCAGTGACTAAGCATGAAGACCTTATATTTTTTCCTGAACTAGAACACCAAGAATAATCCAAACCATGCTAAAGCCCTGTATTGAGAAGGTTGTAAGCTACTTTCTATATCAATGGACCATCCTATTTAATAATCTATACATATAATCCATTAACATTAGCACCTTCCTAGAAGATAAGATTTGAATTCCTATAGAAGCATCATCAAGGGATAGCTTAAGAACATTAGAGTTATCTTGCATAGTAGGGAGAGCCTCTTGATTAAAAAGGTTACTGAAGAAATTCTAAATAGTAGATAAGGAAATATCTCAACCATTTTATTATTTGTCTCAAAAGAAATTTCAAAAGTTTTATGGATTTTATTTAAGCTCACTAATCATTTTTTCCTACTCTTTTTTAATGAACTTTATTTTTTTAAGTTGAATAAGCTTTTATAATTTTACAATAGTGAAAAATCAAAATGTGAAGCTAAAACATTTTTATGAGTTGTTAAATAGTTCACATAAAATTAAGGTTTTCTACAACGATGTTGATGGGACGCAATATCGCATGGGCCGTGATATCGCGTCTGACACGATATTGCATCCCCCGCAATATTGCGTACGTGATATTGCATCTTTCCCTGCGATATCACGTATGCGATATCGCGGTGCGCCGTCATATCTATACATAAGAGACGGCTCTCCCTTGTTTCCTCATCCTAGGCTAAACAGTAGGGAAACTCTGGCAGATTGATCACTCTAGAGATAGAATATTTTCCATGTGCCCGCAGTAGGAGTCCTAAAGTGAATGGATCTGTATTCGAGCAAACATTGTACTTGAACACAAGTTTGTGTACAACAATAAAGATGAGCTTCTTGGATAAACCTTGCAGTGCATGGAATAGGATTTTATTTACTGTTATTTATTACTTATCATTTATTACCTGTTATTTACTATTTTCTCTCTCAACCCTTCTCTTCTAGTTAAGTGGCTCAGTACGACCACTTCGAGCACGTGCGTTACTCGTGGTGATCCCGACAACGATTAGCATTTGGTAGCCATGGTTGCATCGGTTTAGGGTGTGTACGGTAAGTGGGAACGGATGCTGACGCTTGGTAATTTAGACTTAGTTCATTAGTTAGAGTTAGTTAATCTTCTCAACCCTTCACCTCAATAGCATAGGAGACATAAAACATAAAAAGCTATAAAAATCATATACCTCAGACTTGCTTAACCATACATCGTGACAACTACAAGTAAGTTTGGGAAGACAAAGAATGATTAACCCTAAGTGTTCCATGGGGTGTGTAGGCACTTAGTCTGCGAATTTTAACCGGATCGTGCATGCTATGCTCGTATTCATATGGTTGAGTGTAGGGGTATCTCGCCACTCATCATTGGTGCTGTTGCCGGGGACTAAGTGTTTGTGTGCTAAATAGAACATAGGATATCACTCACATCGTTGGGAGCCTAAATGAACCTTCGGGTTAATTAAATAAGAAAAATTATATAACAGTAAAATTTGCAGACCGATAAATAACAATGTCTTCTTCTAACAAAAGCAATTCACCACCTAAGGACCATACAAGAAACAATTAGCAATCAAAAACACATAACCTAAATCTGTCAGTTCCTCAACAATATAGGGTGGAATATACTCATCCCGATGAGTATATTCCCAATTTTACTTTTATCCTCCATCAAGATGAGCAGATCCGCTCAAGGGATTTGCAAGGTAACATCATGTTACCTCCAGATCAATCAATCCCAAACATGCTTCTCTATGCTTTGGCACAGATTGGCATGACAAAATTATATGTTGAATACATTGCAGAAAATTTTGACATAAGGGATTACCATCCCACAGCTTTACAACGTATGAGGGACTTAAGGCAGGAGAGCCAACATACACTGTTGAAGGGCAAAGAGGTCCCGCATGTCCTAAGTGAAATCAAAGATGTTCCCCCTCCTAATGATAGTGAGGAGGTTGGGTATCAGAACTTATGCTCCACGATACACAACCTTGGTTTTGATGCCTGTGAATGCCAACTATTCATAGAGGGAACTACAATGCATGACCAGGACGGGCACTTAGATCATCATCACGATCAGGGCCGAAGCCACAGAAGAGAAGGTAGGAAACATCGCCACGGCAATGGTTCTCCATCTTCTTCCCCTTCTTCACATCACTCATCCTCTCCTTCCACATCTGGGCGCAGCCATCACGAGCATAACGGTGAGGATAGAGGTAGACAAAATGAGAGACCTTGACAAGAGAGTCGAGAGAGAGGATAAGGGCATGAATGAAGGGAAAGTAGGGAACAACGAAGACATCATAGGCATCATGAAAGAGACACACATGATGAGCCCCTACTTGCAACCCGGAGTATGCTAGATATAACGGAGGCTGTAAGAAAACCAACAAGGCATTTAAGAGATAGTTGGATCAAGCATTTGGACATGAACAACATCCCACGCTTTGAGGGGGGATACAACACTAATTTGCAGCATCATTTACAGGCATTCCACGATGCTTGCGCCTTGCAAAACATAAAGAACGAGTGGCAGAAACTAAAGTTATTTCCCAAGACAGTCACCAAGGAAGCAGAGAGTTGGTACCGGTCCTTGGAACCGGAAACCATTAGGAGGTGGAGTACGATGTTAGAACTCTTCAATGATAAATATCAGACATACTCCAGAGTGTCTAATTTGCATAAGCAGATCCAAGGATGGAAGCAAGGTACTCATGAACCCTTGGATGCTGCCATGGGCTGCTACTATGCATTGTTACATCGTTGCCTGGGCCATGGTTACGCACAGCGGGATCAACTTCGCCACATCATGGATGGGCTAAGGAATGAAACTAGGAGAACCCTTGGGACTTATGCCCAAGGGAGACTATTAGAACTTAGAGCCCATGAAGTTCATCACTTGTTGGAACAAGTAGCAAAAGAAGAAAGTGAACTACAAAAATGAGAAAGTGCGGAAAAATACAACCGTGATCCCTCTCTTCGAAAGAAGGGAGTGAGATTTTGTGATGAGGAGGATGAGTCACCACTTGAAGAGTTGGTGAACAGAAAAACCTTGCCGATTGAAAAACTAACAACCAAAGTATCGGCTAAGATGGACCAATTGTGGGATTCCTTAGACTTCAGACTTGAAACTGTCCTAAAAATCATAGAAGAGTCTAAGGAGGAACGAAGTAGTGATAAAGATAAGAAAAAGCAGAGAGATTTAGGCCCTGCACATAACAAGGGTAAGGGGAAAGTCACTATCTCCAATGAGGTCGTGAATTTAGACACAGACGATGATGGTGGATGTGAGATCTGCCACTATGACCATCCTAAGGAATGTTTTCCAATTATCTCACATCTATAGGAGTCTGGGGTGTATGCACTCAACCCAAGACTCAACCAACGGCAGACACCCCGAAAGTTACCTTATCCTCAAGGTAACCCAAGGCAGTTCCACCAACCATTAACATACTGTCCAAGTGGAACTCCACCACACCCCTTCAGTTAATATCAGTAGTGGCAATACCCACAGTCATGGGGGATGCCACTGCCAACACAATAGTACCCTTACCAGCAACCTGATCCTTATGGTTATTATGTGCAGCAGCCAATTTCTCCAAGTGACTCTATGGGTCACACAACTCCCCAACGTCACTACCAAGTTCGGGAGTACTTTAGGAGGACTCCTTCTCCTCCGGGAGGCATTCCACACTCATCCCATCCTCCAACTCCATCCGCACCTCTTCCACCTGTAGTTCTCATACAACCTACTCCAACACTGCAAGGGGAACTCCCCACTCAACTGTAGCAACGTAACGCTACGAGAGCTATAAATATACAACCTGCTACTGGTTCTGACAACTGTAAAAAGAAAATACCTTTCTTCAGAACCAAAAGCCCAAACAAACTCTCGCAACAACAAGCGGTTGAGTCTGCGATCACTCCTCCACCATCTAACACTTCAGAGCACCCTTCAATCCAACAAAGCTGTACGCATATGGTTATGTTAACGCATACCGTAACCAACTGGATCAAGGTAGGCCACTTTCCCAGGAAACTAACTGATCTTGGAAGCCCCTTAATCTACCTACAAATCGCCAGAAATGAATCACATAAGGCTCTTCTTGACTCAGGTTTCGGAGTCAATTTAATATCACGAGAAATGTATCAAGCCTAGAACTTGCCCCAACTTAAGAAGAGCAACATTCAACTAGAGCTAGCTAACCAATCCATCACCATTCCCTTGGGATTGATGGAGGACATCATTACCACTATGTGTGGGTGGTCATACCTAGCTGACTTCCTAGTGATTGAAGTCAACAACAACAAAGGGGGCTTCCCAATCATAATGGGAAGGCCATGGCTAAGTATAGTAGATGTGTACCTAGGGATTTGCGATCTTTCCTTGCAGATATTTAAGATAAACATTTATGAAAAGATCGAGAAGAAGAAAGTTCCATGCATCACATATAGTGATTCATCAGGTGATGACATGGAGGAACTGCCTCCATGCAATAGGTGTGCCCTTGATACTTTGAAAAAAAGATGCTTGTATGTAGCAACCACACAATAAGTAGTAGACACCCTGTGGTTGATAGCTATTAAAAAGAGCAACTTAATATGCTTGGAATAAACTGAGGAAACTATGCTAACAACGAAGGCATAGACACATTGGAGTATGAGCGTCACCAACTTCTACCCCTTAATCTGAGGACATCAACGGGGAGAAGTGGGGCACTTTTATGAAATTTAAATAGACGCTCTTTATTTCGGATCTCTCCCTTGCAATTTAGTCATGGGAGAGATGGCCACCTATGCTAATCATTTGGGGCCCTCAGTTCTTTTTAAGTTTTTTTTTTACACATTTTTGTTTTACACATTTTTGCCTTACACGTTTTTGTTTTCCACGTTTTTGTTTTACAAGTTTTTGTTTAACACTTTTTTTTTTTACAAATTTCTTTAACTTTTCTTGTTTTTGTTTTTCAACATCATTATACTTTTTCATTTTGTGTGTGTGTGTGTGTGTGATCCACCGTGTAAGTTCGTCACCCAATAAGTGTTCTTCATGATGGCATGAACTATTTTCATATTGATTTCTAATGTTTGGTTTTTACCTTTAAGGCATGATGTTGATACTAAGGTATGTTCTTTTGATATGACAGGCAATGAGTCCACTTCATCCATCCATCCACTAGTTTCTATGGTCTCTCTTGGCTTGGAAATGTACAATCCCTTCCTAATAAGAACTTTAACGAACCAGTGACCAAGCACTTCTCAAACTAAGGAATGACTCAAGGTTTGAAAAGGGTGTGACTTCAAGGAAACTTGATGCTTTTGTGTTGGCCATTCTCTTGGGTGCTTGGATGTTTTCTTCTTGAGTTTTCTTACCGTTTCAATGTTACTTAATTATCGGAAGCTGAGACAATAAAAATAAGAAGTCTTTGCATGGTGTGGTTCTCACGCATAAAAACACAAAAAAAAGGTGAGAATTCAAAGCACATCCCTTAGACAAAATAATCCCTTGGACTACAAGCACTGGTCATGGAACTAAAAATGTTCCCTCTAACTAAGGCCCTTCTCGCTTCCTATTCTCTCCTCATTCGTTTCGTCGGAATGGTGGTGGCTCTTGGGGAAAGCATTCTTGTTATTCAAGGGGATGGATTAGCCGAATGCATTGATGTGAAGTCACTGGATGTGGTTGGTTTGAGGCTGGAGTTGGAATGAGATTTGCCAAGTCACATCAATCATGAAACACAGAAGGGGCTGTACACCACCTTGCTCTTGGGATTCCATTCCATTCTCTTCTTTCCACCCTTCTCTCCATTATTCACCTCATTGTCGGTTGTATCATTAGTGTATATTTTGGTTGATGCATTGTTTTCTTTTAGGTAAATTCTTGTGGTTAAGACTTTAACTCTTGTTCCAAATGACATTCCCAAAGCCTACAGACTCTTTGAATGTGGGTTTGTCAGGGCATTAAGGGCATCAGGCTGCTTTGGGGAGGACCCACTAACATTCCTATTTGGTGCACCAGTTAAATTCTTTCCCTTAACATTTTTGCAATCCATTTTATTTTGTTCATTTCCATCTTGACATCCATTTCATCGATGTCATAGTTGTTCCTTTTTATCTATCTTTCTTATTCCTTTTCTTTCTCCATTCTAACGCTACTAGAGGTTCGCGATTAGTCATGGGGGTACAAGGCCCAATTTGTTCGATTTTCTCCTAGCCCCAATTTTTTTCAATTGTTTTCCTAACCCCTACACCTTCGGTAGTTATCATTAATATATCTCCAGATCCATATCAGCCATACCACAACCTAGCCAATGGACTTTTCACTGTAGCAAGGTATCAATTACATGATGATTCATTTACCCTTGCTAATATAAGACTATGTTGTGTGTGCATATGGCAATAATGCAACAACAGATTGGATCTGGAAGGAATGCTTGGAATCGAGCAACGCTAAAAGAAACTATGCAAGGAGTAAGATTGATGGTGTGCTTATGGATGGACAACAAAAGGTGCAATCTTGGTGTTGGCAGCAGCAACATTTCTTTTTCTCTTTTTCTTTCTCAACTACCAACTAAGGCCTGATGTCAATGTAATAAAGTGTTCATCCTTGTTGTCCTGAACACCAGTTTTGTTGTGTCTTGTAATGATGATTCGTTCACATGTCATCCCATTAGTTTCATTTGAGTCAATAATCCCATACCTTCCCGATATTATTGTAATGAACTCGAGGACGAGTTTTCATTCAGTCATGGGGGTATGATGGGATGCGATATCGCGCTTCCCCTATGATATCGCGTACGCGATATCGCGGTGCGTCGTCATATCTATAAATAAGAGGCGACTCTCCCTTATTTCCTCATCTTAGGCTAGACAGTAGGGAAACTCTGGCAAATTGATCGCTCGAGAGATAGACTATTTTCCATGTGCCTGCAGTAGGAGTCCTAAAGTGAACGGATCTTTATTCGAGCAAACATTGTACCTGAACACAAGTTTGTGTACGACAATAAAGACGAGCTTCTTGGATAAACCTTGCAGTGCATGGAATAGGATTTTATTTACTGTTATTTATTACTTATCATTTATTACCTGTTATTTACTATTTTCTCTCTCAACCCTTCTCTCCTAGTTAAGTGCCTCAATACGAATACTTCGAGCACGTGCGTTAGGCGTGGTGATCCCAACAACGATTAGCGTTTGGTAGCCACGATTGCATCGATTCAAGGTGTGTACGGTAAGTGGGAACGGATGCTAACGCTAGGTAATTTAGACTTAGTTCATTAGTTAGATTTAGTTAATCTTCTCAACCCTTCACCTCAATAGCATAGGAGACATAAAACATAAAAAGCTATAAAAATCATATACCTCAAACTTGCTTAACCATACACCGTGACAACTACAAGTAAGTCTGGGAAGACAATAAATGATTAACCCTAAGTGTTCCATGGGGCGTGTAGGCACTTAGTCTGCGGAGTTTGACTTNAAGTGTTCCATGGGGCGTGTAGGCACTTAGTCTGCGGAGTTCGACTTGATCGCGCGTGCTACACTCATATTCATATGGTTGAGTGTAGGGGTATCTCGCCACTCATCACATGTCTTTTCTTAATCTGTACCTAAGCAGTTATGGATACAAGATTATTAGTCAAATCTAGCTCATTATCATTGTTAACCAACATATTAACCACTCTTATTTGAAAATCCTAATGAATGTCTTCTATGACATGATGAGTTATGCATTTCTTGTAGTGAATATGACAAATTGAAGCAACAATAGTAAATTTGATGAGGAGATTCTATAAGTTTTTCTCCCACTTCAAAGTTTTTTGCTACATCTATATTATAATAAGTAGATAAGAAAAGATCAATGCAAAAGTTACCTTGGTGCCTAATTAAGGTGAAATCAGAGGAGGAAGGAAATTTGCTAATGACATTAAGGATTAAAAAAATTTTGATCCCATTCTAAGAAATGAATATCCCTCTAATTTGTAACATGATTAGTAGATGATTTTTTGTGAACTAAATAGGGCTTTTCACTAAACTTTAATTAAGGATTCCAAACAAGCCTTTGAATCTGACTTTGTCCAACACGAGCATTAAAATTCCCACAAAGAGAAACTTTATTAAGCTTGAAGAATTTTGCAATATTTTGATCCAAGTACTAAAAAGGTTGCTCTCATGAAAGATTAGCATAATTATAAATAGAAGAATTCCTTAGAGCAAAATAATGAAAATTAATATAAAGAACCTATGAAATGGCTTGAAAGTTAAATCACAAATATTGGTTATTATCATAAAATGTATGCATCTTAATGGAATGATCTCTTGGTATTTTAATTAAACAAGCAATACCACCAAAAGGTCTACCCCTCACCTTGGAATGCTTATTTCTAGTAGAAATGATATGAAAACCTAGAATAAATACAATTAGAGAATTTTTTCCTTTCCAAGCATTAACAAAAATAAATAGATCAAAATCACCAAAGAAATGACTAGTATCTAAAACAACTTTATTAGCCAATGAACCTTCAACATTAGGAAACCATATGTAATAGAAGAAAATCCCTATTTTGAGGGAATTTTCCACTCTTTGATAGCTGCAACATATATGGTTTAAGGAAAAAATTTTACTTTTAGCATAAGTTTGTTTAACTTTTTGCCATTTTTCCTACTTTTTTGCATATTTTTTGGTTAAGTCTTCATTAATCTAAATCTTCTATCCTTTCAAGATACTCTTATTGTTTCAAACCTTGTCTCTTCCATGCCAATTAACAAACTTAACAAGAATTTGTAGAGGTTTATCCTCCTTAGGACCAAGTCTCTTTACACTAATTATCAAGGTAGAAGAAATGTGCACTTGTTTTGTAAAGAAATTTAACATGACTTGCAAAAGATCCTTACCTTATTCTTCAAGAATTCCCATAATTCAAAGATTTTGAATTTCGTCACATTTTCTTCATCTTCACACATTTTCTCAGTAAATTCTTCTAAGCTTGAGTAAGTAATTATTTTTGATTCAAGGGAATCCAACTTTGAATGAAGAGTATTCATATAAGTCTAAACTTGAGTTGCTTCAATATTCAATAATGAATCTTTCAACTCTAGAGTGTTTGGAATGGTTTGTACTTTTTTTATCGTGGTTTTAACCATGGATTCCAATTACACAATCTTGGATGCCATGGAGTTCAAAGTTGCAACTATGTTATCCCATTTTTCTTGTGAAAATCATAGCTACTGAGACCCTACTTCTTGCATGTCCTCAAACTGTTTGAAATGGAATATGTTACTTTCTACTCGACCTTGGTATACAAATGCATCAAAATGTTGAATCCTAAGTTATTGAAATATTGAAAGCCCAAATCAAATTTACATACATGGGTTAAAATATCAAATACTAGATCACCAAAATGTTGAAAGCCCAAATTAGATTTACCATCTACCAAATTGCTAAATCACCTCCAAGCCAAATTGCCTAATTGTCAAATCAGAAAAATTGCCCAACCACGAAATAACAAATTCTATAAAGTACATTAGGAAGCATGCCAACTCTATGGAAATGGTGAAAGAGAATTAAGTAGTAAATAGTGTTATCATCAAAGGTACATACAATGATGAGTGCCTAATTGTTTTTTCTAAATTCAAACTTTGTCAAACTGGGAGGCACATGATTCACATTACTCAAACATCTTCTAGTGTTGTAATTTATTATTAAAACAATGCCATAAACAAGTGTGGAAAACATTTGCTACTGAGCAACACATAATTGTTGGCCTCAATGACTTAGAATGTAATACAATTTGAATTACAGCACATGAATGGGTGAGTGCTATAGTTAGATGGTAGAAAAAATATGTGACACAATGATCAACACAAGTGGCTAATACATTCAATCAATTTTGGCTAGTTGTATTTTATTATTAAAATAACCCTAGAGAAAAGTGTGGAAAACATTTGCTACTAAGTAACATGTAATTGTTGGCCCCAACAACTTAGAATGTAATCTAATTTGAATTACAACACATGAATTGGTAAGGGATATAGTTAGATGGTAGAAAAAATACATGACACAATGGCTGGCACAAGTCATTAATAAATTCAATCAATTTTTTATTAAAACAATGCCAGAGAAAAGTGTGGAAAACATTTGCTATTGAGCAACACGTAATTGTTGTCCTCAATGACTTAGACTATAATCCAATTTGAATTACAACACATGAATTGGTGAGTGCTATAGTTAGATGGTAGAAAAAATATGTGACACAATGGCCAATACAAGTGGCTAATAAATTCAACCAATTTTGGTTGGTTGTTGATGAGTGACAAGGTACCCCTATGCTCAACCATACGAATACAACCATGTACGCGCGATCTGGTCGAACTCCGTGGACGGACTAGTTGTGGCACTTAGACAATTATATGTTGATCGCAGTTCACTGTCTTCCCACTTGGACTAGTATTTGCTTATCACATATGATTTGGTCTAGAGTGAGGTGTATGATGTGATTCTAAACTAGGCTACTCCTAGAGACAATGGGAAACAATTGTGATTAAGCTAATAGGCAACATAAAGTAAAATCTAAGCTAGCCTAAGTGCAATGAGCATTCGGCCTTAATCATCTGTATGCATCTTGGACTTTGTGTACTACTTCTGGGATTTCCAAGCACACATTACTTGAGCACTACTAGATATGCTACTAGGTTACCAAGTAGTTACACTTAAATGTTTGTGATTAAGTCGTACTCATTCCGCGTTAGCAACATGAAGTGTAAATGACAATAAAGGAAATATTAACTAGATAGACAACAATAAATAATTACTAATCAAAGTAAATAAAAACTACGTAAATAAGAATGAAAGTGAGAGTAATTAATTGCTAAGTAGACTATGGTCTAATCTAGCCTAACACAGGCAACCGTTCCCACTTCCCACACACATCCTAAACTTTGTGCAAACACTGTTGGGCTGTTAAACACTAATCGTTTCTGAGCTACCAAGTGTCACACATATGCTCGAAGGGGTCGTGCTTGTGTAATTTAATGATTTTCTTAATTGATCAAAATGAATTGCTATGCTAATAACATAAATACNTGCTAAGTAGACTATGGTCTAATCTAGCCTAACACAGGCAACCGTTCCCACTTCCCACACACATCCTAAACTTTGTGCAAACACTGTTGGGCTGTTAAACANTGCAAGGATGAATCAAAGAGCTCGTTTTTACATCAATGCTTGAATAAAGATTCGTCCACACTTAGACCTCCTGCTGCGGGCACTTGGAAAATATTCTAACTTTCAAACGGACTGCAAGAGTTTTGCTACTTGACTGTTAAAAACTTGCTTCCAATTGTGCATCGATGCACTGTATTTATAGACTTGGGAGAAACTGCTTTAATAATTAGAGTAACCACTAAAGTAACTGCTTTAATAATTAGAGTAACCACTAAAGTAACTGCTCTAATAATTAGAATAACTACTAGAGTAACTGTTCTAATAATAACCACTCTAATAATTAGAGTAATTGCTTCATCAGTTGTGATTTATTATTAAAACAATGCTAGAAAAAAGTGTGGAAAACATTTTGTATTGAGCAACATGTAACTGCCACAATGACTTAGAATGTAATATAATTTGAATTACAACACATGAATTGGTAAGTGCTATAGTTAAATGGCATAAAAAATACTTGACACAATGATGGGCACAAGTGGCTAATAAATTTAATCAATTTCGGTTGGTTGTAATTTATTATTAAAACACCACCAAAGAAAAATGTGGAAAACATTTACTGCCAAGCAACACCTAAGTGTTATAGTTAAACGATGGTAAAAAAAAAAACTTGACACAACGGCGTGCACAAGTGGTGGTCGGTTGTAATTTATTATTAAAACAACCCAAAAAAAAATGTGGAAAACATTTGTTACTGAGCAACGACGTAACTCTTGGCTTAATGACTTAGGAAATGTAATCCAATTTGAATTTGAATTACAGCACATGCATTGGTAAGTGCTGGTGCAGTTAGATGGTTATAAAAATATGTGACACAACGGCCGGCACAAGTGGCTAATAAATTCAATCAATTTCAGCCGGCCAAATCTCTTCTGCATCAGCGGCGGTACCGCAGCCATTATCCAGGATCTGTCGCACATGAATTTGAAGTTTTTACAGGCTGCTCTGCGCTCCAGGGCTTGTCGCACCCTTTCCGCGCCAACAGCTTTACACGTGGAACCAAAGTTCAGGCAAATGCAGAGACACAGGCACGCAGGCGGAAAAGAGGCTTCAGTTTGCGGCAAAACCAGAGCCGCACAGTGAGTCGCTCATTTTCCGAGGCTGTAGTTGGCTTGGTACGTGGAACTCGAATTCTAATAGCCAGCTCAAAGCTTTTTTATTCGCTTTTTATGGTCACATTTGGCATTCTGCATGGAAAGACGCAGAATGAAAACGAAATTCGTGAAAGATTTGATGATTAACAAGGTTCTCGCCTTCCATTATTGCTGCGTCGGGGGCTCTGCATGCATATATGATACCAACGTAGAACAACTGCGGTAAAACGGTGGTTTCAAACTCTGAATATTCGAAGCACCGACGGCTTTGACGACGCCGAGAGGCGTATCGCTCTTTTAAGTGCGTAAACAAATAAATATTATTAAAAATATATCGTTGTTATCATTATCGTCGGCGTTGTTGAGAAGAAACGCGAATAGGACGAACTACAGGGAAGCAGCCTTTAGTTTTCGTCAATTGCAGTAGAGATAACGGAGAGGGGAGGAGAGGAATGGCGTAACGACGAGTGTAGGAGAGGAATGGTGTTGTTATATTTCAACCTGCGTTAAGAACGAACAAGTGCATGTACGGGCATGCGGAACTTGTTTGCTATCTGGTTTTCATGCGTTTGTTCTCGAATTTTCGACTTTTCCGCAGGGGTTTCGGTGCGAAATCAGCAAACGGGTGAGGATTTCGGCGAATGTTGATGTTCCGTTCGTAGACGCGGAATTTTCGAACGGTAGGTTAAGGATTTCGTGAGAAATCGGCTATTTGGTGTAGTTTTTTCGTTAGCTTGGGTCATCTGTGCGAGGTATTGCGTGGAGAGTAGATTTTCAGTGATCTTAAATACAAATGTTTGGTTTCTTTTCTCGGATTCTACCTTTCTTCAGGCGAGGATTTTTGTGTAAGGTAAACTGCTGTTGAATCTGTAGTTTTATGTATTTTCGCTGGTTGTTTCTTGACTTCTTCGGATTGTGCTTGCTTTCGCATCATCCCTTACTAATCCCGTCTGCGATTCTTTCCATTCCCATTCTTAGCATACGTACGCTAGTGCATATTACTTTGGCATCTGCTTACGCGATTCCAGCGATGTTGTTTCTCCTGCCTTTTTGTGTGTGGATGCGAGGCTGTTCTTCTCGAATTATTTAGAAGATAGGTTTCTCGTTGGATCCACGAATGACTCCAGTCTCTGATACGGCTCTTTACGGTTTCCAGCGTTTAGGCGACACCGTTCTATTTGTCCTTTGATCGGAGAGGTTCTGTGTCGAACTAAGAGTCTCTGTAAATTGCTGGAGCGGAGGCAGAGAGACCCCGATTGTTCACTGATCGATTTTTGTCTCAGAATGTCCTTTCTTCCTTCGTGGAAGATCAAGTTGATTCTTTTATCTGGGAGCATAGAAACTCCGCTTACTTGAGGACATTTTTCCGATATGCATCCAGATGAAAAGAGGTATTATCTATGATAGCGGTGCCCCTATTCCTCCGCTGCCGCCGCTCTCCTTTATGTTCGATTTAACATGGAATAACAATTTACGACGTAGCGAGATGCTAGTTTTGTAATTGCACTAAATAATTCAGTTTGATTGCAGCGTTTTTATACATCCGCGACAGGGTACATTACGTGTTACTTTGGGACCATTTTTCATAACTTCGCTAATGAGGCCTTTGTTCGTTTTTTGGATGTAATGAATTCAGTCAATATTGCCGGGCCTTTGATAGGGCTAGTTTGTATTAAGCTTATGGGAGATCGGTTAAAGAGCATCGTTCTTAAAGACATTGTAGCTGCATTGACGTTCCCATTTTGCAGGGTTGCAGTAGGATTCGTTTTTGTTTTCATATCGTTTTATCTCCTTATCTTATTTCATGGCATCGAATAACTGATTGGATTATTGTCTTTGTTCTTCCCAAGGTCATCGCTGCGATTCCTCAACGGCAGCTTGTTATTCATGAGTTAATCGTGCAAATGGGGTTTTGGGTATGCTTTCTATTCCTCCTGTGGAATGTTGAATTTACCGAGATTTGGTACACCCATTGCTGTTGTTAACGGGAGTTTTGATGCAGATGCTCTAGAAATTCGGAATCAAAATATAATCGGTAGCGTCTGGGAGTTACTTCGGATGGATGTGATGCTCATGTTAATAAATGTGAAAGGACTTGGCACATTAAAAATATAGCTCCCTCCTCGAATCCTATGATATATACAGACCATTCTTTGATGGGGCTAACGAGAAAGGGAAGGGCTTGTTATCTCAAAATGCACGCGTAGTATCTATTGTTTTAACAGCGGTTATTTGAAAAAGTAGATTCATTATCTTCAGATTCTCATTCCAAGGATGGGGTTGCCAACCCCATTTGTTGACGAGTTATCCGGACAGGCAATGATACAATCATGGAGTTGTACGGGAAGTGCATCAAATTATTCTCTTGTAAATAACTGTGGCCGCTTTGAAAAATCTCGAGGACTTGCTAACGAAAATAGTGACTGCTCCAAGGAGAGCAGTCCTCTAGCTGCATACACTGATGTCATGCCATGTGTTGACTCAAAAATGACACAGATTCTAGAGGTATCTGAAAATGAGCAAGAAAAAACAATTGAATTTGAAAATGTGCAATGCACATCTGGCTCAAGAGCTACAAATCCTGTTACAAGAATAATCGGTTTCAAATCACCGACGGTGGGAGTCACTCCAAATGAGAATGAAAATCATGATAGGATGCAAATTCAGACTCCAGTCGGAGTACTTGCAGATGTTTCTGATCTGCCTTTCACACAGGCACGTAAAAGAACATTGTCTCCCCTTAGTGACATGTTGTCTTCTGCACATGGTTCAATGCTAAGTAGATATGTTGAAACTGAAGAACAGGAATCATCAAAATGTGCTGAAAATGATGATCTAAATGCAAGGAAGTTCAATTACGGCAGACACGATTATAAAAAGGCGAACTGCTCTCCTTTGCCCTCTAGTACACCTTTTCGCATACCTAAAAGTTATGGATCAGAATATCAATCAGTTACTGCAGATTCTGTTTTCCAAACAGATGGCCCTTTGCTTGAGAGGGCTGATGAGAAGCAGCTGCAAAATGATTTCTGCAAGAAAGTTTCTGTTGGAAGAGTGGGAACAGTAAGTTGCTCCAAATCTCCTCCGCTGCATTCATTGTCTCCTCTGGGTCCGAAATGGTCGGAAAGAATGGCTGCTTACCATAACGACTCTTCTCCACATACTGATAGTGTTTGGTGTCCACAGGCAAAGAACTTGGAAGCCAAAAACAACAATCATGAAATATGTGACAGGTCTTTTGTGGAAGATGAAGCTGTCAAGTCAGGAAATGCATCTCAACGGTTAGGACATTTTCACAGAGATATAACCCCAGTTACGGTATCAGGTCTCGGTATGCAATGGAGTCATAACTATGGTTCTGCGCCTCCGAGAGGGATTAAATTAAGTAGGAACCTTAATGGGTTGCCAACAAGAAGGTCTCTTGTGGGGTCATTTGAGGAATCCCTTCTCTCAGGGAGGTTTTCATTTGGAAGGGCAAGTCAGGTTTGCTATCATCTTTAAAAGTTTTCTTTCTTTCCTTCTTCCATGCTGCATACATTTGGACTTGTACATTGTGTAATGTCATGACTTACTAAAAGGCATACTTGGAATTGACTATCTGGATGTTTTAACATTGCCATACTAGTGTTTTTGTTGATATTCGATTCTGCGATAGTTACTTCTTAAGCAAGTTTTAAAAGTAAATTTTTTATTTGAACTATGTATTAAAATGATTTTCTGACATAGTTCAATTTTCGTTAGAACTAGTATGTTTGCTTATGCAAGATATTAGAAAAAACGGCCATAATTATGGGCTATCATAAACAACTAGAAATGGTTATTTGTGAATTTCATTTTAAAGTCAAATGAATTATATTTTCCTTGCTTCTTTTAGTTTATGGAGTGCACATTTTATGGGGATACGACAAGTTTTTAATCTGTGTTATGTTTTGCATTTGCAGACGATTGAGGGATTTCTTGCAGTATTAAGTGTTACAGGAGGGAATTTTTCACCCCCATCACGGAAGATTCCTTTCTCTGTAACTTGTGTGGATGCAGATAGCACTCAGCTTTATTTTGCTTCTGTTGATCTTGCGGGAAGTCTTCCTCAAAATAAGACAAAGGGTAGTAGAGGCAAGCATGAGGAATCACGAGCTGCGAAGAGCCGGTTTCGAATTCCAGTCAAAGGCCGCGTGCAGCTGGTATAGTGTTTAATATGAAAGGCAAATTTTTCCTGTTTGAATTATACCTGAACATATTAATCTTGTTATAATAAAAAAAACATTGAAGTGTTTGTTAGATTTTAATAGCTGGATTGACCAGTTTGTGCAGGTTTGTAATTAATTATTGTGATTTTTTTATAAGATTAGATTTGGTTATGTACTAATACTCCATTAGTTAAGATTTGTAGAATGTGACGAATAAGAGTCTTCCAACTAGTGAAAATTTTTCTTCTGTTGTATTCAGAGTTCAAATTAAAGGGTATGGTATTAGTCCTATTCATTCTGGTCTTCTTTGATAATATACTCTTTGGTATTTCAGATAAGTAATTTTAGTATTCATCACATGCTAATTTGATTTAAAGGAGCTGGTGATTCATGGCCTAACTCTGGACATTGTTGGACCAAAGTAACTACTAATTTAATCGTTTGTATGTATATTGTGTTTTGCAGGTCCTTAGCAATCCAGAAATGACGCCTGTACATACTTTCTTTTGCAATTATGATTTAACTGATATGCCTCCGGGCACAAAGGTGGGTGTAGGTTTAACCTCTGAAATTTGAATGTTTTTAGGTGGTGCATATTTTGTTTCTTTATATGAGTGTTCTCATCATGTAATAATTAACTGATTAGTATGGATTTAAAAGAAGCTGCTGTAAATTAAATATTTTGTAATTTAAATGGCTTTGGGTACATTACGTATTCACATGGAGTCTAGTGTGTTTATCTACCTTAGAGGTAGTTGAATCATGATAATCCTATCATAGAATTTAAAATGTTTTAAATGGCAAATGCTGAAACTATGCAACTTGGACAATTTGTTGACAGCAGCACTTTCAGCGTTTCCTGTTAACAAAATTTAGAAACGTTTAGATGCTGGGCTTTATCTGGTCAAAATTGATAGATTTTAAATCGTACTCCATTTAAACCATTCATTCTATTGTTGAACATAATCATTAACCAGGTGATATATGTATACTTGACATGGCCTGCTGACGCAAAACTTAAATGTCTTCTGTTATCTATTTTTGGAAATTTATGAAACTGTCTGTTGGTCATGGTCCATGTGAGATCTCTACGTGTAGATTTAAACCAACATCGTTATACACCAAGTCCTGATACACCAAATGTAGAAATCAATGATCAAGAACCTGCATATGCACAAACGTTTAACATGACTAATTTACAAGTAATCATGTTAATTGCTGCTGCCTCAAAGACTATGTATTTTATCTCAACAGATACTGGTCTGTTATTAATGAAATATTTCCTAATAAGTGGTTCAAGTCTTTATAGCATTGATTGAAATATATAATTTGTACTTAAGTACATAAGTCCTGATGTATTTAAAATAGCATGTTGTTAGGCATACAAGAATTTCTTTCATGCATGCCTTTCATATTTCGAATTAGGTCCAGGAAATTTATTATATTTTGCTATAAGATATATTTGAAATTCATTATTTGTTTATTTATTTGTTTTTTTGGGTGTGTTCTGTGAAGCTAATATTACTCTGCCAGAAAAATAATATTGCTGAATGTTATAGCAACTCTTTCATGTCGTACCCAACAGAGTGAAATGCTGCGGCAAAACCTCAGGAAACCCTGTAGTTTGGAAATGTGCTGTACTGGATAATCCAACACTGCCTATCTGCAGTCTCAGTCTTCTGTGCCTTACATTGTTATGGAAAATAATTGCAACAACTGAATTTCTTTTCCTGCAGATGCTATAGAACGGTTGTAGTTCTCTTTAGGATGCAAAATGCTCATTTTCTTTCTCCTCCCTAGAATGCTTTCTAACATCTGGTTGTAAATGGTAATCATTCCTCGGAAGAGGGTAAAAATTTCACATGTGGTTGTAGAGGAGTTCCAGGGAGTAAGGGGCAGGCACAGGAAGACACAACAGCATCGCTGCTTTTACTTGTTGTGGCAAGATATTAATAGGCTACTGCTCTTTCCTTTTGAACAAGTAGTTGTCCCGTTGGTTTTATTCCAGTTTTTGCATTTTCTTCTGCCGATTGAATTTCAGGGTGGAAACCACTAACATGGATAGCAAGCAGTATTTCCAGTCACCTTTGCTGATAACAAGGGCTTGCTAAAGGGCAGCTTAATAGTTGAGAGGAATGGATTCTGCCATTGACATAACTCTGGCTATTCTCACAAGTACCTGCACCAGCGAATTTCTTCTTTCTATTCCTCTACAATCACACATGCCTTTTCTTTGTACTCTTCATTATAAATTTTGAAGGCTTTCTTGGGGAATTGTGACATGACGGTGATTTAGGTCCTTGCATTTGTCTTTGCCTTTGTGACACGGTGCATCTCTAATTTCTGCATTATTCTTTCATACATAGCTATCAATTTTAAGGGAAGTTGTAATATCCTCTATGTCTTCCAGCTGGTTTTGTCGAGTCTATGGTAATACGAAGTTATTTAAGCTTAACACAAGTTCATAGGGATGGAATGCAATTATTCGTCTATAAAAATATAAATAAGCAAGTTATAAGAAACAAAATTTGATATGGATTTTCTTATTATATCTTTTGACAGAGGTTCCTTCATCGTATTTCTTATCCATGGTTACATTGCTCTGGTTTCTTTATTCTGTACATTGGGAATATCTTTCAGGATTTAATTTGTTACGTCCACAGTACTTCACGGCTTTCGATAAATTTCATTATCATTTTAGTAAATGTTTCTGTATCTTGTTCTTAAGAGAGTAAATTTTTCCATCATGAAGCACTTTATGAAACAATGCGAACCTTTTTGGCATTGCTCTTGATTTTTTTTTAATTTTTAATTTTTGAATTTTCAGCATAGAACATTTATTCCCTTTAGCTGAAAGAAGGTTTTAGGATTAAGTCTTGATGTGATAGGTTTTCTTATTTCTGAGTGCTTTCATTAATATTAAAATTTTTAAGACAGTTCTTGTCATTCAGGATTTTATTACTTCTGGAACAAAGGGGGTTACTTGAACTTTGACCAGGTGAGTGTTTTCACCAAGTCACTTGTTCTAAGAACTTTCACCAAGGGTTCTGGAACAAGGGAGGCACTTAGAACTTTCACTAAGGGTTAATTAATTGCCTCTACTAGTGTTGTAAGGTAATGAGACAAGTATCAGAATATCGAAGTTGGTTGCCTAGCTGGTTCTTATCTGGTTAATGGGTCACATTAAAAGGTTGTTAGAATAGCTGAGCTGCTGGAGTCAAAATTTCGAAAGCCTGAGATTGTTCCCATGGCCAATGTTTTGCACCAGATAGGTAATATCTCCCCTGTACGGTAGTTAAATAACAAGTAACGTTCTTTGCAAACTACGGATTGAGAGTAAGCCTGTAGATTCTTAAACATTTGCTAGAATTTGAGTCAAAATGGGCAATATTAGGCATCTGTGAAAGCATGAAGTAGGACTTTTGTTATTCCTTTAAAATTGTCTGGCAGCCGCAAATTCAATAGATATGAGAATTGCCTCATTGATATTGAATTCAAACATCCTTTTATTTAGCCTACCTTTTTTAGGCCTCCACGGTTGAGCCTGGAGCTTACTGCTTTGAATTTGAAATGTATACATCAAGGTACAATGCTTTATGACTTGCTTTGAATTAGATATTAAAATCTGTTTAATGTTTGTTGAGTTGCCAACACCAGATCCATCATCTTATTTGATGATCTCGATGTACAGTGCTGTATAAAAAGCGAGTGAAGAATGTAAAGGTCGATGATATTCGACAGAAAATTTTAGTGATAAAGTATTCACATTATTATTTAAATGAAATTCCTCACTAGTTACTGCGGTATTTAACCATGAGGAAAGATAGGAATGTCATATAGTTAGTTGGTTCTCATTTTTGCAAGAGAGGATTTTAACTTTTTTAAGGTAGCAAAGCAATGAATAATTCCAAGAAATGCCGTCCCTATCAATGGAAAGCAGGCTTCTGTTTTGCCAAGATGATTGTTAATTTCCTTTGGAGACTTTGGCCATGGTTGCAATCTCTTAAGGATAATTTCTAACGGAGTGCTTATCCTTTATGAAGCATTCTTGTTGTGGGCAGTGAGGCAAGGTTTACTATATCAGTTATAGTTTCATTTCCTTGGAAAATATTTTGTTTAATTTCTACAATGGTTGTCTGGATCTTTGGTATTGCTTATCAGTGCATAAACTGATCCTTGGTCGATATGACCTAGTTGCCACACATTTTATATGGTAAAATGACCTTGCAAGTTATGAGGCTCCTTCTCGGCAGGCTATTACGTGCAGCCTTGTGCTAGAACATTTTAAGGATTATTGCTAATGTTATTCACTTTATATTCTTTGGATTGACTTTTGCGGTCTTTGATTATTCCACTCTCGTGATTTCATGTAAATCCCACCATATATGGACAGTTTTAAACTTTAGCTTTCAGTTTCTCCTGCAATTGTTTTCTTCTAGTTTTGTACTTAAGTTTTAGAAGCAGTCATACTCTTGAAAAAGGAATTTATTTGTTTGGTAGGCAAGATACACAAAAATTCTTCTTTTTCTTCTTGAAGCATGCGTCTCTACATTCTGGTATTTGGCAAGCGAGCCTACTTCATTGCACATTTTTTGCTCGTCTGTTATTAAAGGCCTTGCCAAAATCATCAAAATATACGGAGATTTGAAATTTCCAGGTTCCTTACAGGTAACATTGGGCGTAGCTAATGTGTAGAACTTCACATGTCTCCGAGTGATGTGAGGATGGAAACTACTCGTTTGCAGAGCCTGGGGTGAGGTGTACCAGTCAAGTTCAATTTATTCACAATATCTAAATGAAATTATTTTCATAATTCTTAACCAATCAACATTCGACAACCTTATCCAGGCTTTTGATCCTTGTCTCATAAAAGAGCTTCATTCTTTGCGTTTCTTGTTGCCCCTGATGCACTTGCCAACTTGCATTACGGATTTGTCTAGCAAATCTTATGATTATAAATTTCAGTTATGATGTAATTCAAATATCTGTCATTAAGTGATTTGGATATACTGAAATGTTGATCTTGAGTCTTAAAACATGCCGTTGTACTATTTTATTGTAAATTTCCCATCTTCTGTATTTTTGGAATTTTCTGCCCATGTTCTTGCTATTGTCCTTATCACTCTCCTTGCACGATGAAAGAATGTTAAGTAAATTTGTAGTAAATGATATTATAAAAGTGTACGAAATTTAAAGGGTTGATTTCTAAATGTTATTTTCTCACAGAGAGTCAAATTTGCTCCACAGATGTTATTGCTACCCTTGTATCATTTATTTAGGAGACTTGCCATCAATGGATCCTACTTAATGAGTTTTGTTATTCTTAATCTTCTGAATGGAAGGAAAAATATTGTTCAAAATGATGGTTTGCTTAATTTTCTCCCATTCTACCGAACAAAGTGATATTTGTTTTTTACTGTTCCATATGGGCATAAAAACTTACACAGTTTTGTAATGTTTGCTAAACATGTATTATGACCATAATTTGTGATACATTACCCAAACTCTCTATTTCCAAAAAGCTAATGAATGGGTGAGCAAACTGTTGGAAGCTGTCTTTTTCGAAAGAGCAGGTTGAAAAAAATTACACAAGCATTTGCAAACTGCAAACCTGGAACAAATTCTTATTCTTTTAAGGAAAATCTTTTCTATTGATGCACTTACTAATGTAACATTTGTTGATCTTTAACATCATCATCTTAGCCTTTTCCCAACAAAATGGGGTTCGCTACACCTGCAGTCTTAGGAATGAGGAATAAGTGGCTGTGTCTATGCTGAAAGTCACCTTCACTTCAAATCTGAATGATGGCCCCTTTATTGTAACATTTGTTGTTGTACACCTGTAAATGAATTTTAAAACTTTCAACATCATTATTTTGTGGCTTAGTAAGTTTATTCTGAAAACTGAAACTGAAATTTTTACTTACCTCCCCTGAAGGATCCCCTTGGACCAGTTTCAGAATTCTTTTTTATGAACTTTTATTTTTTTAAAATTTAAAATTTATTGCTACCCAGACTCAGACCTGTGACCTGGGATTACAGGCAAGACCCATCAGTTTATTCTAATAGCACTAGGATCTTTTATAAATTAAATAATATGTTTATAACGCTTTTATACGATATTTGCATTGTTCTAGTAAATGTAGTGTTCTCCACTTCGTGCCATCATGCCCATATGCTTTCTATGTTAAAGAAGAAAAATTCATTTGTTGAGGAATGCAAATGTTTATTTGATTCTTTAATAGTTGATTTTGTAAATATGCAACAAAAGTTTTACAATTTGTCATTTAATTACGTGCTGAATTTGTTATGTTTCTTCACCTGGTCTCATGTGATGACTACTAATAGAGATGTATAATTAAAGTGCATTTATTGGATAAGATGGTGCTTAAGATACATAAAGTCAATGCGAAAAAACTCTATGTTATTCTGCAGCAATTAATAAAAAATTAAGATATTGATGCATGTGTTATTTGCTTGAGTTGCTCATTTACGTAATCAAGTTCTTTTATTAAAAAGAGGAAAATTAGTCGGCTTCAATTTTCAAGTATTTATGTGCTTTTGCTTTGGTTTAATGATGGCAGACATTTATGCGTCATAAGGTCACTTTAGCAGCAAATGGTGGTCATCCAGCTTTGCCAAAAGACATTTCTGCAAATAAATCATCTTTCTTGTCAGAAGATGAACATAGTGAAGACTTACAGTTTAATGATGGTCTAATTGATCAAAATGTTGTAGAGAATAGATGTACAGATTTACAGAAATTCAAGGATAGCACCAAGTACAGTGAACAAAATTCTGGTATTGTGGGTGGAAAATTTTCAGATGCTAATCAACTTCGTGAGAGAAATCATATACTAAAGAGTGTTCAGGAGAGTGAAAATTTAAATGGATCATTAAGTTATTGTCACCAAAAAGGAACCTTGAAAGCTAACTTCAGTCCCGATGACATTTGCGATAAATCTAATATTAAAGACGGGTTTAGATTAAGGAAAGGCAATAATAATATAACTGTCAGTGGTGTCCTACGATATGCATTGCATCTTCGATTCTTATGTCCTTCACCCAAGAAAAGTTCCAACCGATCAGTGAAACACAAGTCAGATTCTTCAGTAAACTCAGCTATGTCCAGTGATTCTATGAATGCTGAAGATCAAAGGCACTTCTACTTGTACAATGACCTTCGTGTTGTTTTCCCTCAACGACAATCAGATGCAGATGAAGGGAAGGTAATTTGTTCCACTGAAATTTTAGTGTACATAATTATGAGCATATTTCATGCATTTGTATATTTATTAATGCTGAAATTTTTACTTCACATTAAGCGCTCTAAATATTAAGTTTTAGGCTTTTGTCACAGTAGCTTGCAATGCACTAGTCAGTATAATGCAAATTTTACGCCTGTTAAGTATTAAGTTTGATCAATAGTAATACAACTGGATAGCAGTTACATATTATTACAGTAATTACGTACACGCCATAAGCATCTGGTGTATATAAGTACGAACCTAGGTGTTTCTTGTGCAGTAAAATCTGTTTCCAAAATTTGATGCTGTTGCACTTTATTAGGACTGGATCTTGTATTCTCCATGGTTGTCAAAATTTGTTTCAGTATTACAATGGATTTGTTTGTTACTAATTTGTGAATATGTTCCAAAATTTGATGCTGTTGCACTTTATTAGGACTGGATCTTGTAGTCCCCATGGTAGTCAAAAATTGTTTCAGTATTATAATGGATTTGTTTATTACTAGTTTGTGAGTCTGTTCAAACGGTACGGCTTCTCTGGAACATCATCATCGTGGCCTCATCCATGCAGTGGGCTGTAGGGACTGTTAAGAGCTATTTATTCTTGTATACCAAGTATGTTTTATATTAACTCTAAGTGGTTTTTCCTTTACTTCAATTATTCACTTTCTACTAATAATAGGTGCATTTTCTGGACGTCTGTGTACATGACCAAGCCATTTGAGACAACTTTTCTTAATCTTTTCATCCATGGGGCTAAGGTTATACTTTCCATAATAAAAGAATATTTGAATTTATACTTTCTAGTGACACTGAACATTCATCTTGTCACATGGTTCTCTGTAACATGATTGCAGGAACTACTTTTCATAGTATTTAATACCTTCACAGCTTAAAATAATAAGATATGCCTGTTAGGTTCGAGTTCTATTCGTTAGGCATGGCTAGCATGGCATACTTGATTCAAGGAAAGTTGGAAGTAGTGGTTGTCAAGAAATATGAAAACGTTTTATTTTTCAATCATCGTGATCTGTCACGAAAATTCTTTAGTTCATTCATTTGCACTGACAGTTAATGATAGAAAACTACTGTTCTTGTTCAAACGCATAGATCTTTTCATTAGTTTGTCTTAAGCGGTCTTCATCAAAGCCTGCTAGAAGAGCTAAATGCAATAGTATTTTAACTACGCAAATATGATAAATGTTTTTGACCCTAGCTTAATGCCATGTATTTAATTGTGGCAGTTACAAGTGGAGTACCATTTCCCAGAAGATCCGAAATATTTTGAATACAGTTAACTAATTGATTTCAACTGCTGTTGCAAACTGGAGTCTACCAAATGTACATAGAGACTCTGGCACCCATTTTTTATGTACAAGATACAGATGTAAAGCAATTTCTTGAACTGGATGAAATGCTGAAAGAGCAAATAAATAACTGACAACACTCACGATTGTCAAAACAAATGCAGCTTGTGCTTTTCTTTGTAAATGCGGTTAACCCGTTCACGCTGCTATTCTTTTGCAGCAGTTCAGCAAATTTTGGACATCTTAACTTCTACAAGTTTGTCTTGTTTTCAAAGACAAATCTATTCTCAACTGACGTCATGAAATTGAATCCTGTTGGGGTTTCAACGATGAAATCTGTGCTGTCTTTATGCTGAAATTTGTTTAATTTACCAGTTACTGTATTTGCCTCTGAAAATATTAAAACTAATTAAAGATAACAAGGATTGTGCATGCACATCTCCGATTTCTTTTATGAGCATAGTATCTTTATCGTTACGTAGGCCTGCACTAGAGTGCCTTGTGTTACTGACTATGGCCTATGTCACAGGCTCAGTCCACGCGGCTCGGCTCGACTTAAACTATTAGGGGTGAGCCTGCCTTGAGGCAGGCAGGCACCTTCCCTTTTGACTTAATTTGTTTTTTTTTTTCAAGAAGTGTCCACACCCATGGGTTTATCATTTGTTAACAAAGTCCATTTTAAAGTAGCATTTAAGCATGACAGCGCATGTGTGGTTCATCCTTTTCTCATCAGTGGAGCTTGCTTGCCGTAAATAATCACGTTTCTGAGGATTGCATGCTTTCATCAACGTAAAATGAATGAATGTATGTTTCTTTTGTTCCTTGTTGCTTTTTAGAGTAAATGTGGGTGTCTCTCAGAGTGTGATGAATTTGAATGATCCTCTTTGAACGCTCAAACTTTGATAATAATAATTGTAATTAAATGGTAGAATAAATAGAAATCTTGCTTATGAGTTTTGTGGCTTGTTGTTTTATGTCTCTAGTTTGAATCTCTGCCGCCCAAATTCTTCTTCACTATGTTTTTGATAATCTTTTTTCCCTTGCTATGCTATCATTAAGCATGGAGATTGTAATGAACCACTTCTTGAGTTTTTGCATTAATGATTGTAGTAGTCTTTTTGTGTGTGTGTGTGCATGTTTTGTTGGCAAGTTGTGTGTGCATGTTTTGTTGACAAGTTGTGTGTGCTTTGGTGGAAAAGGTTAATTGGAATAGTAATAAATTTGTTGACCATATTTTTATATGTATTATGATTAAATTTTTAAATACTTTATGTATAAGAAATATGATTCAAAATACATGCGGGAATGTTCTAGAATAATAATACTAAATGATATATGGGAAAACAAAATATTTTTTGTTCTATTTCAACAGAGATGCCGAGAAACAGAGGACAATGCTTTAAGGTGTACTCCAAGGGCTAAAACAGGTATGTTGAAATGCAAATGAATGCTCCTATTGAGGAACTTGACCTATGAATCAAAGGTATGTTGAAATGCAAATGAATGCTCCTATTGAGGAACTTGACATATGAATCAAGTTGGAGGAACTAGACCTATGAATTGTAGCTTTATATTTTATTTTCTCTAAATGTAATGCATTGTTCTTTTTAGTTTAAAATAGTAGAGTATAAGTATTCTCTCCATTGCTGTAGAAAGGTCATGCGATGATCTTTTAGGGCTCGTAAGACAATGGGAAAATTCATATCGTTGATGACCTGAAAAAGAAGGTGCCTTATTTGATTATGTATTTTGAATTGTCCTTATCATGAATCTATTTGAAAACTTTTTCCTTGCATCTTATGACAATTCCGAATGATAAAGAGATAGATATTATGCCAGAATGTTTTGTAATTATCAAGAGAAATTGAACTTGAGATCTAGCAAAATCTAAATTTTGAAATATCAAAAATTGTTGATTTAGGAACCTGCAACTTGTGAATATACATATTTTATTGATTTTAGTATAGTGATTATGAAGAGAATTGAACTCATGACCCATTGCTAGAGAGAGAGAATTTTAAAAAGAAAGAAAAGAATACGAACAGTCCTTAAGAAGTTAGTTACAAGAAACCATTCATTATCTCTTATTTCACTTACAAATAGGAAAAGAGAGAGAGAACTTTAAAAAGAAAGAAAAGAATATGAAAAGTTCCTAAGAAGTCAGTTACAAGAAATCATTCATTATCTCTTATTCCACCTACAAATAGGAAGAGGAGGAGAGGAAAAAAGAGGACACACGCAAGGCAAAAGCAGTTGTGTAGGACAAAAAAAAAAAAAAGAAGAGGGATACAACAAGGAGTGTGGCTGAGAAGGGAGAGAAGATTGTTGCTGCTACAAGAGATAGTAAAGAGAAAGAAAACAAGTGTGGCATAGCAATCCAATATTTAGATAATTCTTCATAGTAAGCAAGATATTTAAGCAAGGAGGTAAAATGATCCATCTTTGTTATGTTTGATAATGGTTAGCAAAGGTTGATTTTCTTAAACTTTTTTCTTCTTGTTTGTCTAACCATCTTCACAATGTTTGTATGAAAATATCAAGATTGTTATCATAAGCTTAGAATTTTTTCTGAAATCTTTTATTACCCTTTTTTGGATCTCTCTGTCCATCCTTTGCACTTTCATACCTAAATGACTTGGATGAGAGTTGTTTCTGTAACAATTCGGAAACACCCAAAATGATTTGGGGCATTTTTGACAAAGGATTGCCAACAGGGGCTATGGATCCCTGATGTGAGGATTGGTACCGTTGGTAGAAAGCGAGAGTATCCTTGGGCCCATTGATAATTGTGAATTGTTGAATTCTTGGATTTTGGTTGGAAGTCGGTTGATAAACCCTCTCTCTTTGAATGCATAAATCTTGGATCTCAATCTTGAATTATATATATTTTTTCTATACCCTCTCTTTTTTCAAGTCTGATTTTAATATCTTTTTATAAGTTGATGAAGTGGGGGAAAGTCTAGGATGTTAATTTATGGTTGTGATCTATCTATTTTCTGCTATTGAATATATGAATTTTCTGATTAAATGATTACTGGTAAAATGGTTATAAGAGTTAAATTCAAATTTTGTTTTTGTGTGTGGTTGGAAATTATAAAATATTATTATGTGATTGAACAAATATGAGATTATTAATTTATCTGCTTTTGTGGTTATTTCTCTGGTTTTCAAATGTGCAAGTGATCGTGATTAAATATATTTTTTAAATTTGAATAATAAAAACTTTGATTTTTTTAATTTAATGAATTTTGCACAGATATTTTACTGTTTATTTTTTTTAAAAATTATCTCTTAATTTTTAAATTAATATTGATTGACCTGTTTTAGAGTTTGATTTAGGCATTGTTGATTTTATTTTAATTTTATAGGATAACGTTAGTGTGATGGTTTTAGAAAGAAAGTTACTTGGGCATTTTCTTCTTTCAACTAGCTTTCTTTTTGAGGGCTTTGGATGTTAGCTCTTGCTCCTTATGAGTGGGTGATAATCGTTTTTTCCCTTGCTATGCTGTCATTAAGCATGGAGATAACCTACACAACAGGCATAGAAATAGAAATAGTCAATGCACTTTGGTAAGGGAGGATGCCTAGATTCAAGGCCAGGCAAGTCCACCTTGATAGTTGCCTTTGAGTTTGATGTAATAGCATGATATTTTTTTCAACGCATTTGATTTGAATGTTTTCGAGGCTAAAATGAACCATGTAAGAACTATTTTTTTTGTCATAAAACAAGGGGTGCATGGTGACGCATGATGACTTGTTGGTAACAAAGAGGTGGGCAAACCATGCAAGAAATAAGGTGTTAAAGTTGAAATTGGGTGAGGTAATATGTTGAGTTTTAACAAACAACATTGTGGAAGGGTTAGTGGACAAGCCAACGTTAAAGTGGCTACATTCAAGTTCTAGCCTTGAACTCAGTGGAAGGGTTAGTGGATAAGCAAACATTAAAGTGGTTGCATTCAAGTTCTAGCCTTGAACTCAGTGGAAGGGTTAGTGGATAAGCAAACGTTAAAGTGGTTGCATTTAAGTTCTAGCCTTGAGCTCAGGTTAATTCTAGCCTTGAGCTAAGGAGTAGTTTATTGTCACTCCAATTCACGATCCCTAAATTTCATATTTAAGCTTTTAATACATGTAAGCAGTAAGGGTAATAAATACATACATAAAGGATTTTTTTATGTTGAAATGTGTGAAATGCATGCTATGTGCTGTGAGTTGAAAAATACAAGCAGTGTTATGAGCTGAAAAACACAAGCAATACAGATACATAGGTTTTTGTACATTCTAAACATAGATACATAAAGCATTCGATGCTAAGTGATAGGTTTTTGTACATTAAAATGCATAATGTGTTGTTACGTGTGGGGAACATCAATGATACTGGAGGTTGCACAATGCAAAGAGATACGAAAATAGAGCAAATAGGGAATAAAAATAGGAGGAAAAGGAGAGACAAAGGAGGTAGGTTTTCTTAGATAATAGGAACCTTATTAGAAAACCAAAGACCTTTAAGTTGATTGATGAAGAGTGATGTTGGAGATTGTTAATCACATGAAACATGGAAATGAGCATGTAAAGGTATGCATTGCATCATTTAGTTTCTTAATGGATCAATTTCAAGTTAGCCAAACCAAAGCTTTTAAGATTTGCCTAGAACTTCAGAAGCAAGTGGATGCATCATTTTGCATTTTGAAAGGTAAATCATTTTTATGTACCGAATCAAATCATTATCTTCTTTAATGGGTTTGAACATTGAAGTTGATTGCTTTCAATTTCTCATAAAATAATCAACTAGTTATGGGTTATTTAATTTTTGTTTTATCTTAATGTGTTATGTTTTACCTCCATATTGGTGAAGAAGTTTAAACCCTTTTGATTATTGATGATGTAGTCTAAACCTTTTTGATTAGGATAAAATTTGTAGAGTGCATTGTCCTTCAAAGGTCTTTATTTGTTAACATAGAAATTACCCTTCATTTAAGAAGGATAAGTTGAATAGTTACCTTGCATAATTGTGGTTAGGTTTCATAGTTGACCTAGAACTTGATAAGGGCAAGCCATTGCATTGCATCATTAGGCTTATTGAAAAGCAAATCATTTCTACATTAGTAAAACTAAATCAAATCAAATCATTACCTTCTTTGATTTGGGTTTGGGTTTGCACATTGCAATTGATTGCCTTCCATTTCTCATATGATTATCAACTATCTTAACTTCTTGTGTTTTACCTCCATAAATTACCCTTCATTTAAGGACTAATTCAATATAGTAATTAGAAAAGTAGATTATATATATTCATATATCTTAAAAATGATAAACAAGTGGTAATAATATTGTGGTTAGGTTGTGGTCTTTCACTATGGGTTATAGTTCAATAGTGGTCATCCACCATAGGTCATAGTTAGGTTGTTAGGATGTAGTCAAGTTAGATTTGCTATAGTTTTTGTTGGTGGTTTCTCAGAGTAAAACATGAGTTGTGATCAGGTCGGGGTGAGCTACCATGGGTCATGGTCTCACAATTTTTTTGTTTTTAGGTTTATCTTATCATTGGAGCTTAGTTTGACATGTTCTGATGTCCTTGGATACTATTTGACATTGTTTGGTTGATTGGGTTTAGAAGATGTTGGATTGTTAGATTCTATTTTAAGTCATTTATTTGTTCATGTTGGAGATTTTAGTCATTTGGACTTGTTGGCTTGTTTGTTATGTCCCTCCATCATCAATGTTTGGTTTATATTTGTTTACATGCTTGAATGCTTGTTATTTGTCAAGAGTTAGAATCATGGCCTTCTAGTTTAGGTACTTAATCCTTTCTTTTTAGAAATTTGAAAAATTCCTTATAAGGTTCATCTTCAATTTTTAGCTAATGCATTTGACTTTTTGTGAGAGCACTTTTAGCTTTAGAAATGTAGTGACTGAAAACATCGGAGGTTGGAATGGTACACCAAAAGGTTTGTGGTTGTACAGCTTGACCCCACATTCGTGTGAGGGCTTGACGGAAGTGAAGACAGGGTGCCTAGAATGGTCTTGTTGATCAAATTGGGACATACGGGGTGTTATGTCAAAATGAATGCCAAGGGCTTGCATGGTGTTTGCAACATCCACAGTGTCAACTATAGTAAGCATAGTTGAGGTTTCTGATGCAAAACGAGGGTGCAAATGCATGAATATGTGAAGAAAAATAGCAAAAAATGCTAGAATGCAAGTAAAAATGCCATAAAATGCACAGGGAGTGAGCGAGAGAGAAAGCAGCATCACCCCAAACAGGGGGAGCATAGTTAACTGCAAAGAAAATGTGAGGAAGTATGCAATGTACAGACAAACATAGTAGGCAATGTCGTCACGATCTTAGGGTGTTTGAGCTGCAAATATTAACGTTTGTCGTAAAGCTTGTGCTTGTCGGGTTGGTTACCGTAGTGTCTCGTGGGTTATGATGGTCTATGGTGCGTTGAGCGTTGTGCAACGATGCTGTGATGGTGTAGCGGTGTCTGCCAAAATGCCAAGCGCACTCGGATGCAAGAATGCCAAGACATGCCAATGCTCAAATTTGCCGACCCTTAGAACATTGAGTGCTAGGGTATTTATAGGCCTAGGGTTAGCATGAATCGCATATCCGGTGCCATGTGGTAGAGGGGTAGTTGGGACTACGCTAGCCCCAACTACGCTTTCATTGAAGTAGATGGTGTTTTACTGGTGTGCTCTAATGGACCCTATGAGATTGTTAGACTGTGACTATGCTGCCAAGATTGCATGTGCAAATGCCAAATAGACCACAATGTACTTGAAACAATGCAAAATAGTGCAGTTTTGGAGACTATGCTTTGGGACTACGCTGTCCACTCTCTCGAGTGGTGTTGAGCGTAGGTACAATTTGGGGGCAAATGGGAGGTGCAAAAGAAATGCAAATTGTTGCTTTTGCTTGCTGAAGGTGTGTCAGAGCTGAGAAAAAGGCCGTTGCTGAGTTTCGGAGGTTTCTAAAGGCAGTTCTACACGACTACGCTAACTATGCTCTAGAGCATAGTTCCAATAGTTAGCCAAATGATAAATCATGTTTTCATACACTTTGATATTGGAGTGGCTGCGATATTGAGTACACGATATGGGGTACGCGATATTGCGGTCCAAGATGTGATATCGTACATTCGACATTGTAGGGTTACTCCTGAGTTTATAAATACAACCCTCGGGCGCATGATTGAGAGTAGTTTTTGGGAGTAAAGTAGTGAAACTCTTGTAGTTTGTCCATTTGAGAGTTAGAATATTTTCCAAGTGCCCGCAGTAAGAGGTCTAAGTGTGAACGAATCTTTATTTAAGCATTGATGTACCTGAACATACCATTGTGTTGACAATAAAGACGAACTCTTCGATTCATCCTTGCAGCACTTGAGACTTTCTTTCTTATGCATTTATATATTGTGATTTCATGCACTTTTTATTAATGTTATTCATGCAGTAATTAATTTTTGATTAATCAAGTAACTTATTAAAATACATAAGCATGACCCTTTCGAACATATGTGTGACACTTGGTAGCTTAGAAATGGTTAGCGTTTGACAACCTAGCATTGTTTACACAAAGTTCAAGATGTGTTCGGGAAGTGGGAATGGTTACTTGTGTTAGGCTAGATTAGACCATAGTTTACTTAGCATTTAATTACTCTTACTTTTATTCTTGTTCTAGGTGAGTAATTTGATAAACACAAAATAATAAAAATCTTACATCTCAGCCACACTTAACTATATAATTACATTTCACAAATAGGACTGGGAAGACAACGAACAGACAACACACACACACACTATTTAGCTCTAGCGTACTTAGTAATTATAGTGTGTGGAATTCGATTGGATCGCACGTGAACGCCTATGATTGGTATGGTTGGGTGTAGGAGTATCTCATCGCTCATCATTGGCACTATTGCTAGGGACTGTAGTTCTACGTGCAATATTTAAACTAAGTGAAACTTAGTAACCTTGTTGTTTGAACCTTAAGAGTTAAATCTACGAAAACAAAAATTATTATTATAATTAAATTAAACCTTAACTGCACATTGCCTATAAGTTTATTAACACAAAATATCTTCTTCTCACATGAGCCCATCTTTGCCCAGGGTAGTTCAGGTGCCTCAGCAATACCAGGTGGTATATGCTCAGCCCAATGAGTATGTACTCGACTTTACCTTCATCTTGCATTAAGATGAACTGTTGTGGTGGTGTGACATGGAAGGCAACATTATGTTGCCACCTGATCAATTTGTTTTAGCAATGCTTTAGCTAATGCTTGCACGACACGAGCTTTAACAGCTTCATGGAGAATACGAGATGCAAGATCCTGATTCAAGGGATTATCATCCCACTGAAGCATAAAGGTTAAATGATCGTCAGCTGGAGCACCAACATGTGAAGGGCAAAGGGTCAAACGCTTTTCCATCTCCACTTGGCCCATTTGATGGAGGCGACTACTTCTTTAGTGATTCTCCTCTCTTTGACTTTGTTTAAGGAGCTCTCAACTAGAATGTACAATCCACAATTCGTAATCCAGGTTTTGGTCAAAATAGATCCAATGACAAAAATGGATTTGGAGAGGCAAGTCAAGATAAGGGGAAAAAAGGTCATGATTGCAATCGTGGTCATGAGCATCAAAGGAAGAGTGATAGGTGTTAGTGCAAAGCAAGTTCTTCTTCTTCCCCTTTATCGTCTTCTTCTTTTTCTTCATCTGGCTCATATTGTGGTTGCAGAAGGAATAACCATGATGGAGGTGATCAATGGGACTAGAACAATAGAAGGGACCATCGGGAAAGTCATGATCGAAGATGTGGGCAATCTATAGAAATTCAATATCAAGAAAGAAGGATTATTAGAGAACATTGTAGGCACCATCTTCGTGGCCTTGATGAACCTCCACTTGCCACTCGAGGCATGTTGAACATTGCAGAGGCTGTGAGGATTCCAACAAGGCACGTGAAGGATAGAAGAATAAAGAGGTTGAACATGAATAACATCCCTCGGTTTAAGAGAGGATATGATGCTGATTTGCAAAATCATCTCCAAGCCTTCCAAGATGCATGTGCCTTGTAGAATATTGAAAAAAACTGGTAGAAGTTGAAATTATTTCCAAGGACACTCATAAAGGAAGCAAAAAATTGGTATTGATCCTTGGAACTAGAATCAATCAAGCGATGAAGTACGATGTTGGAATTGTTTAATGAAAAATATCAAACGTATTCTCGAGTATCCAATCTAAGGAAGCAAATTTAAAGGTGGAAACAAGGAAACCATGAGCCCTTGGATGCTACTATTGACCGATGCTATTCTCTATTGGCCAGATGGATATTCTCAGCTTGATCAACTTCACCATATCATAGATGGGTTGTAGTCTAAAACCAGAAAAATCCTTAGCGTCTATGCCCAAGGGAGATTAATAGAGTTAAGCACTTGTCGGATTGAAAAGTTAATTGAGTAGGTAACCAAGGAGGAGGAGGAATTGAGAAAACGGGAAAGTGTAGAAGAATACAATAGAGATCCTTTTATTCGCAAAAGGAGGGTTTGATTTTGTGACAGTGAAGATGAATTAATTAAAGATGAGGTGGTTAATCAGAAAACCTTGCCACTCCAAAAATTGCAATATGAAATCACGGCTAAGGTTGATTAATTGTGGGACTCTATGGACAACAAGTTTCAAGCTGTCTTAAAAATTGCTGAAGAGTCTAAGGAGCAAAATGGTTAGCATCAATGTCGGAGACGTAAGGAAGTTGAATGTGCTATATCTAAGGGTAAAGGTAAAATGTATGCGATAGAGATGGTTGTGGATAGTGACTCCAATAATGATGGCATGTGTGATGTCTGTTAGTATGAATATCCTAAGGGATGTTGTCCAATTGTGTCACACTTGCAGGAATCTAAAGTGTATGCCTTTCATCCACAACTTGCATAAAAGTAAACACATAAAAGATTCCCTTATCCACAAGGTAATTCTCGACAATTCCACCAACTACAGTAGTACTTTCCAAGTAGAACTCTACCGCAACCCTATGAATTGTACCAGCAATGGCAGCAACCACAATCGTGAGCATTGTCATCTCCAAGACAACAGTACCCTTACTGACAATCAAATTCCTATGGTTACTATGTTTAGCATCCTTCATCTCCACGGGACTCTTCTAGTCATGTTGCTACTTACCAACCTCAACACTACCCTCTTGAAGTATACCAATCGGCCTATCCAAGGAGGGATGACATCTACTATTCTCATGCACCTCTTGTCTTTGCATCCACTCCTCTCTTCTACAATCATCTTTTGTACAACTACCACTTGCTTCATCCATGTCGGGTGAATTACCTGCTCAACCATAGCAAAAAAATGCTACGAGGGTAGTTAATTTACAACCAATTAACTCACCAAGCGGGTTGGAACCATGAACAAAGAAAAGACCCTTCTTCTGACCTCAAAGTCCACCAAAGCCATTAAACACGTCAGTGGTCGGTAACCCTGCTCCTCCACCTTTCTCTGTCTCACCTTTATTCAAGCCCCCTTTAAACCAAAATCCCTCTTGAATCCACATTGTAATGTTGACCCATGTTGTATTTGATTAGATTCGAATTAGTGACTTGCCCAGAAAGTTAGCTGATCTTGGGAGTTTTCTAGTATATTTGCAAATTGCTAGGAATGAGCCTTGTAAAGCTCTTCTTGTCTTTGGTTTCAGTTTTAATCTGATCTTACATAAGATGTACACAATGTGGAACCTTCCACCCTTGAAGAAGAGCAACATCCAGTTAGAATTGGTGGACTAGTCTATCATTGTTTCATTGGGACTGGTAGAAGACATTGTAACCATCATTTATGGGTGGTCATATCTTGCCGACTTCTTAGTAATCAAGGTGGAGAACTGTAAGAGGGGCTTCCCAATTATTATGGGAAGGATGTGGGTAAGCACTGTTGATGCCAAAATGAGCATTAGAGATCTTTCCTTGAAGATATCAAAAGAAAATGAATTTGGAAAGATCAAGAAGAAAAGGGTTCCATGTATCGCGTACAACGATTTAAGGTGTCATTGTGTGCAAAAGTTATGGTTAGTAAAGCGAACATCTATCTCTGCATGCAAATAGTATGCACCAGAAGTTGAAATTCAAAAATGCTTGTATGTAGTAGCCACAAAACAAGAAGGCACCCAATGGTTGATAATTGATTCTAGCAGCAGTATATTGTGCATGAAACCTATTGAGGGCCTAACGTATGAATATGCTACATGTATGAATGAACTTGAGCAAGTTCATCATTAGCTTTTTGAAGGAGTAAATAATGATATCAATTGAGGAGAGTTGGAGATTATTGTCAATTTTAAATAAGAGCCCCTTGAATTGAAGACACTATTGGTTGGAATGAAGTATGTGTTCTTAAAAAATGGAAAGCTGGTCATTATTAATGCCAAGCTTGCTGCAGAACAAAAGAAAATGTTGATGAAGGTTATGGAAAAATAGTCAGTAGCCTTTGCCTGGTCATATTCTTAGCTCATTGGAATAGATCCAAGAATATATCAGCACTGGATATACAATGACCTTGTTGTTAAGCTGAAATGACAATCGCAGTGATGTTTGAATCTTAAATTAAAGCAAATTATGAAGGAGGAGATTGAACAACTCCTCAAGGTGGGATTCATCTACCTTGTTGCAGACAGCAAGTGGGTTAGTCCACTTGTGATCTTGCCCAAGAAAGGAGGCAAATGGCTAGTATGCATTGACTTTCGGTTGTTCAACATGGCAACTTTCAATGATCATTTTCCGTTGTCTTTTGTCAACCAAGTGTTGGACATCATTTTTGGGCATTGCTATTATAGCTTTTTGGATAGTTATAGTGGTTATAATCAAATTTGGATTACACCAGAGGATCAAGCGAAGATGACTTTCACAAATCCTTGGGGGACTTTTGCTTACCATCAGATGCCATTCGGTTTATGTAATGCCTCAGCCACATTTCAATGATTAGTTCTTAGCATTTTCCAACAACAAATTGGTAGTGGGATAGAAATCTTCATGGATGACTTTTCTATTTATGGAGCTACATTCGAGCAAAGCCCTGGATTGTCTTGAGTAGGTGTTGAAAAGATATGTTGAAACAAATCTCCGGCTTAATTGGAAAAATAGCCATCTTATGGTCTAGGAAGGCATAGTCTTGAGGCACCGTATCTCAAAAGTAGGAATCAAGATGGACCTTGAAAAAATAAGGGTCATCTAAGAAATAACTCGTCAACCTGAAACAGTTAAAGAAGTGTGGTCATTCTTTGGTCATATTGGCTACTACTGATGCTTCATCGAGAATTTTTTCAAAATCGCCAAGCTGTTGGTGAAATTGACAAAGAAGGATGCATCATTTGTTTGGACCCCTATATGTGAAACAACATTTTGGCAACTGAAGCAGAAGCTTGTTGAAATCCCAATTCTATAAGCACTTGATTGGTCCAGGCCATTTTGTGTGATGACCGATGCATCAAATTATGCTTTGGGGGTAATGCTTATGCAAATGGACGATCAAAAACGTCTATATTACATTCACTATGCAAGCCAAAGCATTGTAGGTGCACAGTTGAACTACACCACCACAGAAAAGGAGTTGATGACAATGGTGTTCACCTTAGAGAAGTTTAGACACGATGTGCTTGGCTATAAAGTGTTCATGTACACAGATCATAGTGAGTCCTCGTGTCATACGGTGGCTCGTGATTTTGCAAGAGTTCAATCTCATGATGGTAGATAAAAAAGGTGTAAAGAATGTGGTTGCAGATCACTTATCACAATTAAGATGAAATGACAAGGAAAAAGAGAGCTTCTTATTTGATCAATTTTTTGATGAATCTTTCTTTGCAGGGGCTATTAATGCACAAATGCCCGATGAACCAAAATGGTATGACACTATTTTCATTTATCTACTCAAGCAAGAATTGTCACAAGGGCTGGACACCAGAAAGAAACAACAGTTTCTTCAACAGGTCAAGCATTTCATGGAAATTACCAAAAATCTTTACAAAGTTTGTTTCGATGGCTTGGTCCACTGGTATGTCCTTGACACGGATCAACTGTGCACTCTCTAGGATGCTCACGAAGGCCTTTGTGGAGACCATTATGTTGGGGGAGACACAACCATAAAAATCTTCATGGCAGGATATTATTGGCCAACAATCTTCAAGGATGCATACCAATTCGTTCACGCTTGTGATCATTGTCAGAGGGATGGTGGAATGATAGCTCGAATGAAGGGGCCACAACAATGGATTCAACCTCTTGAACCATTCCATATTTGGGGCATTGACTTTATGGGTCCCATTGCATCTTTATCAAATGAAAAAGCATATATCATAGTCGTAGTTGACTATTGCACTAAGTAGGCAAAAGCAGTGATCGTCACCGATTGTACATTCACCATTGTTGCTCAATTTGTACAACAAAATATTATAAACAGGTTTGGTATGCTTCGTGTGTTAATTTTTGATAATGGAACTCATTTTACAAGTGCAACTTTCCGAAAAGTTATGCAGCCCTTTGGGGTTGAGCATAAACTCACAACATTATATCACTCACAACACTATATCACCTCCAAGCCAATGGTCAAGCTGAGGTCACTAATTAGGAAATTACAAAAATTTTAACGAGCACCATTAGCAAATATCGAAGGGATTGGAGCACCAAATTAAATAACATCCTTTAGGCCTATTGCTCCACATGGAAGCTTCCCATAGGTTATTCTCTTTATAAACTTGTGTACGGAAAACTACCAACATTGCTTATCAGTCCGAGCTCTGTACACTTTTTACACCTTGTGACCTTGACTTAAATCTAAGTCTAGCATAGAAAGAACGATTAATAAACCTCAACTTGCTAGACGAAAATCCGTTAATGGGTCATCCAACGAAACACATAAGGTATTCAACAAGAAATGTAATGACCTCAAAATAAAAAAAGTCAAGTTTCAACCAGGAGACAAGGTCTTCTATTGGAATCTTGCACATGTACCCTAACGAATCAATTTTCAAATGTTGTGAAAAGACCTTACATTATTGATGAGACTTTTCGATTTGGGGTCATGATTATCTATAAACCTGATAGCCTAGACAAGAAAAAATTAGTTAACATCCAACAAGTGAAACCTTTTCATGAGCCTAAACCAACCAACACAACAAACACCTCGCCAGATGGACAACCATGTTGAATCTTTTGGATCTTTCCCTTCCAACTTAGTTGTGGGGGAGACGGTCATCTATACTAATACTTTACGCGGCTCCTCAGTCTTTTGACTTTTTTGTTTTACACATTTTTAGTTTTACAACTTTTTGTTCTTATATTCTTTGTTTTATATCTTTGTTTTACATATTTGTGTTTTTCAGGTTATTGATCTTTTCTTAGTTTTTGTTTTACATCATCGTTAATATATTCAATATTTATTGCTTACTCTTTTATTTTTTTATGTTTGCTTGTGTTTGATGTGTTTCTCTACTCTTTCTATTAATAAAGTGTCAGGTACAATGGTAATGGGCTACTCGATAGTGGTATGTTTCATTTGTAATTTGATTGTTGATGTTTGGTTTCTAACTTTGAATATCATTATTGACGACTAGGACATGGTTTCTTTTCATGTAACAGGTAGTGAGTCCATATTATTCACCCATCCACATATTCTATGGTTTTTCTTGTTTTGGAAATGTGTAGTCTCTTTTTCATTAATGCAAATTTAATAAATTGGTGATTTGTATAGATTTCGAAATTGGGAAGGAATCAAAGGTTTGGACAAGGTGTGGCTTTAAAGGGATGTAGTGTTTTTCATACTTTTCTATTTTCTTGTGTGCGAGTGTGTTCTCGTGAGCTTCTCACCGTTTTGTGTCAGTCCACAATAGGAAGTCAAATAAGTCCTTGCATGGTGTGGTCCTTATCGAAGAAGGAAAACAAATAGAAAGTATCACAATCACAACTTGACTAAATAAAATTACCAATGATACAAAGTATTCAACCGTTATTTATTACACTTTATATACTAATCTTTCATTTTGTTGTGATTACAGTGGGGAGCATGGACTGGAAGCAAGATTGTTTTCAGCAAGGATGATGCAACAATATCACTCATGGGAGATTGTTCATGACCATTGAATCTCTTCTACCTCTTCCTCATTCTTCTGTTGTCAAGAGGGGTTGGATGTCCATTGGATCCGAGGGTGTTCTTTCTTATTGTCATGAACACCCAATTTTGTACACAATTGTAATGTTGTATGCTCGAGCACTTTTGTATTTATCTGTCCTCTCTGTGTCACTCTGCATGTTAGTTGAATAGTCCACAACTCCTAATATATTTTGTAAAGGACTTGTTCTTCTTCTTTTGTACTCGAGGACGAGTTTTCATTCAGTTGTGGAGGTATGATAAATCATGTTTTCATACACTTCAATATCAGAGTGGCCGTGATATCGAGTATGCGATATTGCAGCCCAAGATGCGATATCGTACATTCGATATCGTAGGGTTATTCTTGAGTCTATAAATACAGCTCCTAGGTGCATGATTGAGAGTAGTTTTTCGAAGTCAAGTAGTGAAACTCTTGCAGTTTATCCATTTGAGAGAGAATATTTTACAAGTGCCTATAGTAGAAGGTCTAAGTGTAAAGAGATCTTTATTCAAGCATTGATGTACCTGAACACGCCATTGTGTTGGCAATAAAGACGAACTCTTCAATTCATCCTTGCAGCACTTGAGACTTTCTTTCTTATGCATTTATATATTGTGATTTCATGCAATTTTCATTAATGTTATTCATGCAGTAATTAATTTTGATTAATCAAGTAACACATTAAAATACACAAGCATGACCCTTTCAAACATATGTGTGACACTTGGTAGCTTAGAAACGGTTAGCGTTTGACAATCTAGCAATGTTTACACAAAGTTCAGGATGTGTTCAGAAAGTGGGAATAGTTACTTGTGTTAAGCTAGATTAGACCATAGTTTACATAATATTTAATTACTCTTATTTTTAATTTTGTTTTAGGCAAGTAATTTGATAAACACAAAATAATAAAAATCTTCCGCCTCAATCACACTTAATTATATAATTGCATCCCACAAGTGCGATTGGGAAGACAACGAACGGACTGTAGGGGTACCTCGTCGCTCATCATTGGCATCGTTGCTAGGGACTATAGTTCTACGTGCGATATCTAAACTGAGTGAAACTTAGCAACCTTGTTGTTTGAAACCCTAAGAGTCAAATATTACAAAAAAAAATTATTATTATAATTAAATTAAACCTTAACTGCACACTGCCTATAAGTTCATTAACACAAAATGTCTTCTTTTCACAGGATCCCATCTCCACCCAGGGCAGTCTAGGTGCATTAGCAGTACTAGGTGGTATATGCTCATCCCGATGAGTGTGTACTTGACTTCACCTTTATCTTGCATCAAGATGAATTGCTGTGGGGGTGCAACATAGAAGGAAACATTGTGTTGCGACCTGATCAATTTGTGTTAGTAATGCTTCAGATAATGCTCGCATGACATGGGCTTCAACATCTTCATGGAAAATACGAGATGCGAGATCTTGATTCAAGGGATTATGATCCTACTGAAGCATAAAGGTTAAGGGATCGTCAGCTAGAGCACTAGCACGAGCTTGTGAAGGACAAGGGGTTAAACACTTTTCCACCTCTGCTTGGCCCATTTGATGAAGGAAACCACTTCTTTAGTGATTTTCCTCTCTTTGACTTTGTTCAGGAAGCCCTCAACTAGAACATACAATCCACAATTCATAATCTAGGTTTTGGTCAAAATGGATCTAATGAAAAAAATGGATCTCGAGAGGCAAGTTAAGATAAGGGGAAAAAAGGAGGTCACAATCGCAATCGTGGTCACGAGCAGTGAAGGAAGGGTGATAAGTGTCAGGGTAGAGCAAGTTCTCCTTCTTCTTCCCCTTCATCATCATCATCATCTTCTTCATTTGGCTCAAATCGTGGCTGCAGAAGGAATAATCATGATGGAGATGATCAACAGGACTAGAGCAATAGAAGGGATCATAGGGAAAGTCATTATCGAAGACGTGGGTAATCTAGAGAGACCCAACATCAAGAAAGGAGGGTTAGTAGAGAACATCATAGGCACCATCACCATGGCCTTGTTGAATCTCTACTTGCCACTCAGGGCATGTTGAACATTGTAGAGGCTATGAGGATTCCAACAAGGCATGTGAAGGATAGCAGAATAAAGAGGTTGGACATGAACAATAGCTCTCAGTTTGAGGGAGGACTCGATGTTGATCCACAAAATCATCTCCAGGCTTTCCAAGATGCTTGTGCCTTGTAGAATATTGAAAATGACTGGCAGAAGTTGAAATTATTTCCAAGGACACTCATAAAGGAAGTAGAAAATTGGTACTGATCCTTGGACCTAGAATCAATCAGGCAGTGGAGTATGATGTTGGAATTGTTCAATGACAAATATCAAACATACTCCCGAGTATCCAATCTGAGGAAGCAAATTCAAAGGTGGAAATAAGGAAACCATGAGCCCTTGGATGCCGCTATTGGCCGATACTATTCTCTATTGCATAGGTGTCCCAGCCGTGGATACTTTTAGCTTGATCAACTTCACCATATCATAGATAGGTTGTGGTCTAAAACTAGAAAAATCCTTGGTGTCTATGCCCAAGGGAGATTGATAGAGTTAAGCATCTATTGGATTCAAAAGTTAATTGAGTAGGTAGCCAAGGAGGAGGGGGAATTGCAGATCAATGCATCATGTGAGATCATCATGGGGCTCAGTGAGGACCAGAGGTGAGTGAAAATGCTCCTACGTAGTCATGTTGAAAATCCAGCAAAAATAATCAGAAAAACATAAGCTGCACCTTTCTTAGTGAGAGTAATATGTATAAAGTGAAGAAAAGCAATGCAATAAAATTTTTCTTGAGTATGTAAATGTGATGTTAAAAAACAAGTAATGCATGGGTCGATTTTAGGCCTTGGCAGGCCATGGGATGCTAGTTCAAGATCTTAGTGGACCGTGAAGCACCAGTTTAAGGTCTTAGTAGACTGTGTGATGCTAGTTCAGGGCCATGGTAGGATGTGTTGGTAGTTTTAGGCCATTCCATGCCATGCGATGGAAAGGAGATTGTCAGTTTTAGACCATGGGGGGCTGTGGTGTAGTTTAAGGCCTTTTTGGACCATGTGATACCAGTTTAAGGCCATGGTGGATCATTGTTTTTGTAATTTTGAATTTTATAAATTTTATGAGTTTCGATATTTTTCATTGGTAACATAATAAGCAAACAAGTGAAAATGTAAGCTAAGCAAAATGCACAAACAAAAAAAAACGATGTGTAATAAAGGCAAACAATGCAAAATACTAACGACTAAGCAAAACATAGGTGTGTAAACAAAACACAAACAAATGAGGTATGTAGAAGTTAAGGACAGGTAGGCACCTAATACATGTTAGACCAAGGGGATGCCTTAGTTGCATAGTTGTTTCCTAATTCGGTGTGGGTTAGGAGGCACGTAGGGCTTGGATGGTACGATGCGGTACTCACTTTGACTTTCATTAGCTATGTGGAAGGGCAATTCTACCCACAAAGCATTCTTTGAAAGGTTAGTGGCTCTCTTCGGTTCCTCAGGTTGGTTTGCCTTACATGTTTAACTTTTGTTCCTTACAAGAGGTATGTCATCGAGGAACTCCACCTCTGACCCTTGTTCAGTGTCGATGTTGCTAATGGTCAGAGGAGTTGCATTGTTACCATATATGATAACCTTATCACCTTTATACAAAAGGTGGATTGGGGAGGAGATAGCCCATAGTTAAGCAAGTTAGGGTCTACCCAAGATCAATTTGAATTTAGGCATCTCCTTGATGACCATGAATTTCATAGTGGTAGAAAATTGCTCCCCTACCATGAAGGCTATTGTAACTATTCCCCTTACAACAACGCATGACCTGTTGAAGGATTTCATGGATGTTATCTTTATTAGTATGATTTGGTCAACAAGACCTAGCTTGTCAATGACTATGTATGGGATGACATTGGCTGCCGCCCCATCGTCGATGTGCACTCTATGGACTCTTCATTGCCCAACGCGGATTGTGATAAACATTGATGCAATGATGACCTGACCCTTCTCAAGGTCAACTTTAATTACCTCATCACATAATGCCAAGGGCATTAAGCTTGATTCTTGTGGTGTAGGGGGTAGCATCACAACATGGATGGACTGTTCATCTGCTGGGATGTCCTCCGTAACAACAATGAAGGATAACATGTGAACCAATGCTTCGCAATGGGCGAAAAAGATCATGATCAAGTCATATAGGTTGAGTGCTATGTTTTTTTGATTCAAAGCCTTTTTAACCTAGGCCAATGCATCAAGGAAGTCCTTTTCATTGTTTGCTACCTTGTTGCTAGCCTTCATCTCCTCCATGCGACCTAAAGATGAATCTCTTGTGGAAGAGATTTGGGCTTTGCTTGCCTTGTTTATTTTGGAGCCTTAGTGCTCTATTGTTGATTGCTTATGGTGGCCTTCTCGGTTGATTGGGCCATGGGGATAGAGGACAAGGGAATGGGCTTCGATGGGCCTAGTGCCCTTTGCTCTCAGTGCTACTTAATCATTTGATAGGCAAGACGCTCGTTGGGCTTCTTAGATTACCATCTAGATTGCCTATTGGTATTGTTTGCAGGATGGGGTCTCAAGCAAGTTGGGACTAATGCATTTTTCACCATTGGACTCCTAGTAGGTGGGGAATTTGCACATTGTAGTACTCTTATGATAAAGGATGATTGGGCTATCACTATTGCAACATGCTACGAAACCTTGCTCACAAAGGGTGTTATGGGTGTCCAAGGTGGTGCTCTGATAACAAAAGGGATTCTTGAATTGTTGAGGTTGAGGGGACCCTAGTATTGCTAGAGGGCACACGAACTATGAATGGCTCTTGCGTCAGTTCTAAGTCGTCAAAACTGATAGTGTTGATGGTGTACCTTGCATTGCTTGCATTGAGAGAGTCCTTGTAGACCCTCATTGATTGATTTTGGGGTTGGACTGGGTTGGTTGCATTAAGAACTAGCTTGCCCTAGTTAATCATGCATTGTACATCATCCTGTAAGGCCATGAAAAAATCTATATCATGACCAGGCAATTGGTGATATTGGAAAATTTGGTCCAATTTGAAATGCTTAGGAATTGGAGGCTCATTTGGTAGTGTAGTTGAGAGATTCTTGAGGAGCTCGCAATATCGATCATGCTACTTGTAAGAATCCTTGGACATTTGCTTATACTGGATGTGTCTAGTGTGAAGTAGTTGATCTAAGAGGTTCGTCAGCTTAAGCTACAACGGTATGTATTTTGAGTGATCCTTGCATTTGAAGTTTGACCTTGGGGTAGCTGGTGTTATGGCTATTGATGATGCTGGCTAGTTGTTCGCCATGGTGCTAGAGCTAGCCACCTTGTTGTTGTTGGCTAGGGCGTTAGGTGGCTTGGCCATTGGTTTGGTGTTGGTTGGCTTAGCCTCGTTGGCCACCATTACTATAGTTGTGATTGCTTGCTTGTCCTTGTTCTTGTCCTTTTCCTTCTTTGCATGCAAGTTTTTATAGGCCATGTAGGTTGGGTCCTTGTTGGCCTCTGTTGCATCCTGAATGCTCTTGGTTTGAGTAAATGCTTGGCTCAAGGATTGTGTGGTAAGGTAACACAACTTTGACTTAATGAAATTGTTCACTACACATTTGAAAATAGCCAGCAGGTGTGTTTCCATGATGGGCTCACAAATTTTGCTAAGCGATGTGCTCTAGCATTAAATGAATTTTTGCACAGGCTCTAAGTGGCCTTGCTTAACTTGCATAAACCGATCCAGGGTTTCCTCAGGGTTCAAGTTATACTTGAAGTGCATGATAAATTGGGTGAGCAACTCCTTCAAAGAAGAAATGGAGGGCTTGGGGAGTGCAAGGTACCAATCTAGTACCTTTTCGGTGAGGGACATGGTGAACACGTGGATGATAGCATCTGGCCATGCTTGCAGTAAAAGGCATTCAGATTGGAACATCACCAGGTAAGCGTTGGGGTTTCCTTCACTGTTGTATTTAGTGAATTAGGGTAATGGAACCTCGATAGATAGTGCCAGTGGTGGAACTATAGGATTGATTGGATCATCCTAATAAAAGTCCATCACATGGATGATTTCAAATGAGGTAGCCTTGAGCTGCTTGACCTCTTTAGTGAGGCTTTGGATTAGCTGGAATGCTTGATCCAAGCCTTAAGAGTTTGTAATAGGCTGCATGGGTTGTGCTACCCACTGTGCTGTTTGGGTGGCCCATGACCTAGCTACAGGTTGTGCAACCATGCACGATGCTTGTTGTGTGGGTTGTGTCATGGACATAGTGGTTGAGCCCTACCATGTGCTTGCGGGTTGGGCCATTGTGAAGGGTGTTGACATGATAGGTAGGATGTATGATGCCTAGGTCATATGCGGTAAAGGAATGTGCAATGTGTGCACGTAAGGTTGCATAGGTGCAATGGTTGCTGGCATGGATGATTGAACAGGCTGGGAAGGAATGACGAAGGGCATGCTAAAAGGATGTGCAACATTCTGACACGTGTGTTGTGTTTGGTAAGTCACCATCACAGGCATGGACCTGGAAAATGATAGCAAGCTTATGACTATCTCCAAAAAGACAGATGGGTGAGATTGTGGAGAAATGAAGATGGAAGTTGTCCGTTGGAATGAGGTGTGGAATGTGTCGTTGTGCTTAGATTGAGCTTCAAACTCATCCTATTCCTCTTGTAGGGGTTTCTCATAGTTTATTCCTACCTCATGCTCGAGGTTTCAGATGAGGTTATTGAGCATTAATTGGTAGGGCTCTGTGAGTGGAATAAAATCCATAATAAAGAGGAAGTATTCCTGTCTGTTTTAGTATATGAGCTCAAAATTATGTTTGGTCTCCATTTCTTAGCAGTCCACATATAGAATTACATGGAGCTTCATGCAAAAGAAGTTGTACTACTTATTTTTCAGCATCATGTACTTGGGAGGTAGATTGTGCAACCTAAAGGATTTCCTCTATTCTATGATAACACTCATGGGATGGTCAATTTGGATCTCTTGATGAATAGGTTGAACAACAACTGCGTTTAAAGGGGAGGTCAATGGCTGCTCGGGATTCATGATGCAAAAAGGGGAAAGAGAAATGTAAAGATTGTTATTTGTGAAAGATAGAAAAAATTGAAAAAATTACTAAAGTGCAAAAATGCAAAAAAAAATGGCTAAGTATAAAACTACTGAAAAAAGGCTAACTGTAAAAAATGTAGAAAAATGACTAAGAGTAAATTGTCAAAAAAAATGGCTAACTTTGGGACTATGCTTACTATGCTGGGGCCAACTATGCTCTCTATGCTAAGAGCTAACTACGCTCTCCTAAGCATCTAGAATCTAGCTAAGTGTAAGGTATACGCTTTGGTGTTGTCAAGCGGGGTTCCAGGGGAATTGACGATAGGGTCTAGACTACACTAATGGTTTGCAGACAACTCTTGAGTTGGCTTGAGATCTAGCTACTATTGTGGTAGGTTCATAGGGGTGTGAGGTCTACGCTAGCCTGAAGTTAGCAACAGTGGTGGAGAAAGCACATAGGGCAACAACCAAAGGAAACCATAGAAGGAAATGGCAGAGGCCTTCCTTCTAGCATCAAAAAACTATAGTAACCAAAAATGTTAGAGGCTAGAATGGTACATAGAGAGGTTCGCAGTTGTATAGTTTGACCTTGTGTCCACGTGAGGGCCTATTGGAAGCAAAGATGGGGTGCCCAAAATGATCTTGTCGATCAAATTGGGACTTACGAGATCTTATGCCAAAACGAATGCCAAGGGTTTGCATGGTGTTTGCGACGTCAATGGTGTCAACTAGGGTCAGTGTAGTTGAGGTTTCTGGTTCAAAATGTGGATGCAAATGCATGAATATGTTAAGATAAATAGTAAAAAATGCCAGTAAAATGCTAGAATGCAAGTAAAAATGTCATAAAATGCACAGGGAGTGAGTGAGAGGGAAAGCGACATCACCCCAAATAGGGGGAGCATAGCTAACTGCAAAGAAAAGTTGAGGAGGTATGCAGTGTACAGAAGAGCATAATAGGCAGCAGGCAGCATAGTCACAGTTTTAGGGTGTTTGGGATATGAAGATTGATGTTCGCTGTGAAGTCTATGCTCGCTTGGTTGGTCACTACAGTGGTCTACAGTGTGCTTAGTGATGTGCAATGGTGCTGTGATGGTGTGCAGCGATATTTGCCAAAATGCCAAGTGCGCTCAAATGCAATAATGCCAAGAAATGCCAATGCTCAAATTTTCCAACCCTTAGAACATTGAGAGCTAAGGTATTTATAGGCCTAGGGTTAGTGTGAATCACGAATTAGGTGCCACGTGGTAGAGGGGTAGTTGGGACTATGTTAGCCCCAACTACACTCCCACTGAAGCAAATGGTGTTCTGTTGGTGTGCTCTAATGGACCCTATGAGACTGCTAGACTGTGATTATGCTACTAAGACTACATGTGCAAATGCCAAACAAATGCAATGTACTTGAAAACAATGCAAAATAGTGCAGTTTTGGAGACTATGCTCTAGGACTACGCTATCCACTCTCTTGAGTGGTATTGAGTGTAGGTACAATTTGGGGGCAAATAGGGGGTGCAAAAGAAATGAAAATTGCTAATCTCACTTGTTGAAAGCGTGTCGGAGCTGAGACAAAGGTTGCTATTAAGTTTTGGAGGTTTCTGAAGGCAGTTCTGCACGACTATGTTGACTATGCTCTAAAGCGTAGTCCCAATAGTTAGCCAAATTTTGCAAAAAATGAGCACCAATGTTGACAGTGCTGACTATGCTCTAGAGCATAGTCCTAGTAGTGAGAGCCTAGCCTTGATACTTAGAAAAATTTGCCAAAAACTAATGTTTTCCTACATACTATGCTGACTACACTCTAGAATATAGTAGTGAGCATAGTTTCAAAAGTTAGAAAATTTGCAGAACTATTTCTTCCATCCCTAGCTAGCCTGACAACTTTTGGCTTGAGACTTAGGAAAATTTGCAAAACATTACCCATTTCCATGCTTACTATGTTGTCTAGCAGTTATAAAATTTTCCAAACTATTTTTTCCATGCTAAGTAAGCTTGATAGCTTTTGGCTTGGCACTTAGGCAAATTTGCAAGACACTAGCCATTGGTGTGTTGACTATGCTCTAGAGCATAGTCCTAGTAGTGGGAGTGTAGTCTTCACACTTAGAAAAATTTGCAGTTGTTGTCAACACTTAGAAAAATGTTGCAAATCTGAATGTGTTGCAGACTACGCTGACTATGCTTTGGAGCGTAGTCCTAGTAGTGGGGAATGCAGGCCCAACACTTAGAAAAAATTTTCTTTGAGTTGACACTTAGACAAATTTGTAATCGAGATGTAGTGGCCCACATTTGGTGGTGTTTTAAGATGTTTCTTGACATTGTTTAGCATAACAAGCATTATTTAAGGTTTTTTGAGTTTGAAAATCAAAGAGATTTTGGTCTCAAAGAAGTTGCATTTGCTTTACAAATCTTGCAAGATTTTCTTCAACTTGAGGTTTATGCTTAGTGATGAGTCATGAATTTGCTGGCTGTGATATCACAGTCATGATATCATAGTCATGATATATCAGCCTTGTTGTATCAGTAGTTGAGATATTGCAGCGGCCGTGATATCGCAGCTAATCGCGTACACGATATTGCATCTTCCCTGCGATATCGCGTATGCGATATCGCAGTGCACTGTAATTTCTATAAATAAGAGGTGGCTTTCCCAGTTTTAGGTATTAGGAGATAGAAGTAGCGAAGCTTTGGCAGTTTAACCACTCTAGAGATGGTTTATTTTTCTGTGTCTACCTGCAATGTGGTGAATGTAATTGTACGGTGTCTTATTCAAGTGTGACGTACTTGGACATGCACATGACCGACAATAAAGATCGAGATTACTTCATCATTGCAGTAGTCACTTTTTTATTTATTTGTTTATTTATTTAATGTTATTTACTAATTTCACTCTCACCCTTAAACTCCTAGAATGCGGTGTGAGTACGACTTGATTACGAGCATCTAAGGATGTGTACGGTTAGTCAAGGAATCGGTTACTCATCGCAACGCGGAATGAGTACGACTTGATTTCGAGCATTTAAGTGTGACTACTTGGTAGCCTAGTGGCGTACCTAGGATTTGCGCTTGGTAATCCCAGTGGTATTCGTGCATGAGGTCCAAGATATGTACGGTTGATCAAGGAATTGGTTGCTCGTGACACTTAGGCTAGATTAGATTCTCTTACCCTTTTCCTCCTAGCTTAGCTTAGTTAAATATTATTTTCCACTGCCTTCAGGAGTAGCATAGATTAGGAATACATCATACATCTCATTTGGACTAAACCATATGTGACAATTATAATACTAGTCCAGGTGGAAAGACAACGAACTACGACCTAAGGATAACTGTTTAGGTGCCACAACTAGTTTTGTCTGCAAAGTTCGACTGGATCGCGCATGCTACGCTTGTTTCGTATGGTTGAGTGTAGGGGTATCTCGCCACTCATCATTGGTGCTGTTGCCAAGGATGGTGCTAGTTATCTAGATTAGTTATATCATACAAGGTCACTGTATAGGACTTAATGATATATCTCTAAAAAAAAAGTAATTATAAAAAGTCACGTAAATTCACACACAACAATGTCTCTCCTACAAAATGATAATAATGACACACTTAGTGAGGAAGTTCATTGGAGAACCAATGAGCTATATGATGATGAAGATTGGAGTATAAAACCTGAAGTGGGAGTTTCTTATAAACATGAACAAAAATAATGTCATCACAACACATGAAGTCATAACTTACCAGATGATGATGAACCCCCATTGGCCACTACAAGCCTAATGCAAATACAAGAGGTTGTTTGAATCTCACGTAGGCACCGTAAAGAGAGCTGACTACCCAGGCTTGATTTAAATAACTTTCCAAAATTTTTAGGAGGCCATGACTTAG
>MNCI01005663.1:215685-240181 GCA_015680685.1 Gnetum montanum | reverse complement strand
AATAAATTCTATCATTTCATTGTTGATAATTACAACAAGTATAATGCTTCTTATTTGAATGAGATGGGAATAAAGAGGTAACATTAGAAAAAATATTTTTCTTTGTAATTGCACCAATCTTCTTTTTTTTGAAAAGGCATATTAGGAGGAAGATCACTAAGTTTATTTAAATGACTTTCAACCATATTGAAATCACCTCTAATAATTTAAAAAACTTTAGGTAGAGATAGAAGATATTTCTAAACCTTTGATTGATCTTTGAATTATTAGGAGCATAAATATTATAATGTTCAAAGTCATCTTTTTCACTATGACAAATAATCTAAATAACTCTTCTATGACTGGTCCAATTTTTATTAACAAGAATAGCAACACCTCCTTTATTAACTTCATAAGTAGCAAAAAAATAATGCAATTATTTAAAATGTATTTAGCAAAAAAACTTATATCATGAGTTGAAATCTTATCTTGGTGGAAAAAAATTTGGAGATAAATGCTAGTTTGAAAGATACTCCCTAGCAATCTTTATTGGGGACCTAGCAATCTTTATTGGGGACCTATAAGAAAGGTCCTAAACATTCCATGATAAAATTAACATTGAGATGTAGGAGAGGAGGCCCCCATCTTTGATTTTTCAAGCATAGCATTTGTTTCACAATCAATGTCACTAGTAAATGAAAAAACATTGTTCAATAAAAAAAATATTTGGAACAACAATACAAGTAGAAAGACAATGAAATACCTTTAGAGTTTTTAAATTGAAAATAGTATTTGTAGATCTCTTCTTTTTATGTTGCACTAAGTTAAATTCATCTGCATCAATATTTTTATTGCTAATATTTGCTGAAATATATTTTTTTAAAATTCTCTTTAGATATCAAGATATCATTTGTGTCCACTAAAAATTACCATTATTTTCCTTTCTTAAATTTTTTTTTCCTTATGAACAAGTTTTGAATTAAGAATAGGACAAATTCCAATACATGGCTTTCATGATGATAATAGATGCAACATCCTCACATATTATAATATGTAATTTTTTGGGAAAAATATTGATTATCAGCCTTAAATTTTATTTTTTTCTTCTTCTACTATAAATCAATTTCTACAAAATAATGTGTACATTGCATACTATCCAATAATGTTTTTGACTCTCTCATTAGTATTGTATCAATTTTGCTTTCAACACTTTGAAAAGTAAGAGAGATTTTCTAATTCAATCTAGTAAGAAATTTTAGAATAATTAAAAAAGTAGGGATCAAAATCCACTTCCCATTCTTGAGCAATTAAAGTATTATGTTGATTCATAAAAACATTAAGGTCCAATGATTTTTGAACCATTTTAGAATTGGCCACTTCAATAAGCAAAAAAGATTCAGAAAAATAGCAGGCATGCAAAATATTAATTCCATAGCATTCAAGGATAGCATGAATCACTAGTATAAAACTCTTATTCATGCAAATGATTCTAATAGTCTACAAAAGTATATATCGTGAAGTGATATCATTTGAAAGAGATTCATATAAATCATCTAGTAACACAAAATTGAAAGCTTTAGAATTCTTTGTACTTTCTACAATTCAAGAGGCATTAGTATTTTTCATCTTTAGATCATTCCTTGCCAAAAGAATTTTAGTTATAAGCCATTAAAATTTTAAAATATATCATATAACTAATTTAGTGAAAACAAGTTTGAACCTCCTACATATGATTATTTTTTTGGTAAATAAAACATGAGGAAAGATATGCTTGTATATGATTTTAATACCATAATATCTTTTCTACCTTTTGAGAATGGTGTTGCAAGTCTAGTTATTTGCTTAGTTGACCAATATCTCATGGATTTGAAATTCACTTTAATTTTAAGCATATTTATTAATGGAAAGTTAGAGAAAAAATAAATAAATCTTGAGCATAAGTTAAACTTGTAAACTATTGTATTGTTGATGAGTGGCGAGGTACCCCTACACTCAACCATACGAATACAAGCGTCTCACGCATGATCCGGTCAAACTCTGTAGACGAACTAGTTGTGGTATCTAGATCGTTATCCTTAGGTCGCAGTTCGCTGTCTTCCCACCTGGACTAGTATTAGCTTTGTCACGTATGGTTTAGTCTAGAGTGAGGTGTATGATGTGGTTTTTAACCTAGTGCTACTCCTAAAGGCAATTTAAAATAATACTTACTAAGCTAAGGGAGAAAGGGTGAGAGAGAATCTAAGCTAGCCTAAGTGCGATGAGCATCCGTTTCTTGATTATTTGTACACATCTTGGACTTTGTGCATGACTACCACTGGGATTACCAAGCACAGATCCTAAGTATGCTACTGGGTTACCAAGTAGTCACACTTAAATACTTGTAATCAAGTCATACTCATTCCGCGTTTAACAAGAGTTTAAAGGTGAGATAGATTAGCTAGGAAAGTAGTAAAAAAAAAATTAAATAACTAATTAATTAAACCAAGTGAATGCTACAATGATTAAGTAATCTCAATCTTTATTTTCGGTCATGTGCATGTCCAAGTACGTCACACTTGAATAAGGATGCCGTACAATTACAATCACCACACTGTGGGCATGCACTGGGAGGAAAAGGGTTGAGAGAAAGAACTACTAAAAAACTTACAATAAAATCTAAAGACTAAAAAATTGCCTATTGGATCTGTCTACCTCTTATTTATAGATGAGGAGACAGGCTACAATATCGCGTACACGATATCGCGGTTGACTAAATGGCGACTCATCATACCCCGAAGACTGAATGAAAACTTGTTCTCAAGTTACAATGATTACAAAGTGGATAGGTATGGGATTATTGGATTATGAAAATGGATTTATGCTGTAGTGTGGAATGAAAAAAAAATTAAGACACAGCACAAAGAATATTCTATAGCTACAAAATTGGTGGAACTCATGTAGTTCCTAGTGGTGGTGGCTCCTTCATTGGTATCTTTCCCTTTTCTTGCACTCCATGTCTTGGGATTTGATGGCATTAAAGTATGGCCTAGATTTTCTCCTCTTGTAAGGCCTTGAGTGCCTTGGTGTGCTTGTAAGTTTGGGCTTGTGCCATAGAGGCATCCCAATCAACCTTCTCTTTTTCTTTCGCCACCCTTTTATTCTCTATCAACAGTTTATTAAGTTGCTCAGTTCTGAAAGTGTCTAGCTAGTTCTAAGTAATCTTTGGCCCTATATTAGGAAGGTTTAATACTTTCAAAATGCCTTGAACATAGAAATCAATAGTCACACCACAAATGTTAACTGTGGTGCCTTCTTCTTTGTTGTGCCAAAATTGGTACATTTCCCCTAAGTACCAGGCACCACTTTTAGAGAGGGCATGCCATAACAGGGATCCTTTGAGGTGATCCCTAATGGCCTCTGAAGCAAATTCTGCAAACGATCCAAAGTTTAACTCCACAATCACTACTGTGAATGTGGACTTCTCGTGAATGGCCTAAACACAATCTTGGGGCAACGTGAGATGTTGTCCTTGTTTAGCCGTAGCAACCGCTCCTCCTTCTGCCTACCTTGATTGTACAATAACAGGGTCCTTTTGGTGGATGCTAAATGATTATTCCTCCTACTCTACATGTTGTTTGGTAGGAACTTGTCCTTCACCTCTCTTAGGTCGTTTGATTGCACCTTGAGCAGGACCTTCCTGTTGTCCACGTTTCGGGGCCATCTGTAATCACACGGGGCCAAGTGTTAGTAAGGTTGTTTTCAAAGTAAAGTTATACCTTATAGCTTGCCTTAACTAATTTAATTTATTTTATCTCCATGTGATGTTTCCCGAATGATTGTAATAGTCCTATTACTTAGGTGGTTTTCCAATTTAGTTTCCCAGTGTACCTAAGAATGAAATTATTTTCGACATAATTTATTCTTAATGTTATAGGTAATTACCCTTGATAATGTCCTTTGGGTGATGATAAATTCCAAAAATGTTATATGCAATTTGGCATGTGCCCCTCCCCCACAACTAAGCTGTAACACTTCGGGTCAAGTAGGTTTAGATGGAATGAAAATCGAAGTACTAGCGAGCGAGATATAGGTAGAAAAGCAAAGGTCTCAGAGTTGTAAGTCAGAGAGAAAAAATTCAAAAAAATCCCCCACATGAATTGTTGAAAATNTGGGGGGGGGGGGGGGGGGGGGGGGGGGGGGGGGGGGGGGGGGTGGGTCACCTTTTTATAGCTAGATGGGATGCGATATCGCGTATGCGATATCGTGGCCCTAGTGATGTTGGGCACAATGAACGATATTGAATTTTGTAAAGGTATTGCTGGAATGAAAAGTGGAAGTTAAGGACATGTGGCACATGTTTAAGGGTTTGAGGTTAATTTAACTTGTTGCAAAGTTACGAATAATTATGTGTGGGTGTAATTGATCAATAAAACCTTGGGTGGTAAGTGAGAGAAAAAAGCCATGTAATGGTACATAGGAAAATTATTATTTAGAGGGATAGTAGTAGGGAAAGAAAATCATTAAAAAGTATGCTGAGGTAAATAAATGGTATGTGGAAGATGGACATGAGTGCAAATTACAAAAATTATGCAAGTGGGTCCTCCCCAAAGCAGGTTTCAACCTTTAATGCCCTTGTGTAACCACACCTTAAAATGTCTGTAGGCACTAGAAGGGTTAAATGCAATTCACACTGATTCCAAAAAACACACACATGTAAATATCACCGGCATGAGGTAAGAATTCTACGCTACACAAGACATGAGTTACAATTACATGAACAACGAGATGAGACAGGGTATAGAAGGGATCGTAGAGATTGGGACATAAGGTAACTGACCCAGGGCATAGTGAATCCTATGTGTAAAGCATGATTAAGGTGTCATTTACTCATCATTCCAAGATCAGGACCAAGTCCATTCCTCTGATCAGTGACACCGCATTGTGTCATCCCATGATGAGCGACTATGAGAGTACTAAAACAAGAAGGCGTACGATCACTTGACATTTTGGTTCAAGGGAGGAGTGATTTTTACTTTGTGGCACTGTCCTTTTCTATTTTTTTTTTCATTTTCTTCTCTCTTTTTTTTTCGATTGCTAAATCCAGAGAAGCCGCCAACCTTCAGGCATGGGTACATGTCTTTCCAGTGGGACCCCCTAGAACAACATTGGATTTTTGAGTGCCCTCTTGATTATTGTTACTTCAATTTTTCATTAGATCTACAAGGATCTTAGTACAACCACGTTGCATGATAGCTCCCACAGACATCACCAAAGAGAATCCACAAGTCCCCTTGATGTCACACCCTAATCATTCCCTCTTGATCCATCCTTCTTCATTCCAGGTACAATGAATACAAAATTAATTTTAGGTTTCAAGGATGTCAAGAATATCACTGTACCTTGAATAGAATCTCTTATTTGTAGAATGGATGAGTGGGTGTAATGGGCTCATTGTCCAAATAATTGACCACTTGAGACTCGATAACATAGAACACACCTCAACCAACGAGCCACATGAGTGTTTTATTCATAGATGAGATTACTTGTAAAAATGTAAAGAGAAAAAAAGACAAAAAGATAAAACAAGAAATTGAAAAATGAAAAACTGGAAAACAAAAAGTTGTAAAATTAAAGAAAATGAAAAATATTTATTAACCCTTCTTGTTATTTAGAATGGGGGATATCCCCCATAACTAAACGGTTGAGGATGGCCAGGATTAATAAATGAAAGATGAGGATCCTTGCATGCTGGAAATGTTGAAACTTGGTCATACTTACCCCATCGGGGTTCACACACCTAATTAAAGTAAGCATAGTGGGGCAGTTTATAAGATGTAGTTTTTGGATAATGAGTTGACCCACTATGATGTTTGAGACTATTATATGGTATGCAAGGATCAGGATGTTGCCCTCCATGGCTGTGTTCACTGGGCTGTATGGTTGTTAGAGTGTGAGCTGGTGGCCCTGATAAAGTAACACGAGGCGTTGGGTTTGAAGAGAAGGGTGCACCACAGTGTTGGACTTGTGCTGAGTTAGAGGATGTAGTGGCCTTGGAATTATGTTGTCCCTTCCTAGGGTCATTTCTAAAGAAGGGATGCTTTTGATGTTGAGGAGGCCTCTCACTGCTATTAATAGTAGTAGCACAAGTGATGTTCGTGGGTTGTTGCTATCGTGTAGACACTTCAGGAATAGTTGGTGGCGATGTAGAAGGAGGGAAAGGATGAGAATGTTGAAAATCAGGAGGGGTGTAAGGTGCACAAGGCGGTGGTTGTGTTGAGGGCATGGGATGGTAGTATTGAGGAGAATGATAATGCGGCGAGATGGAGTATGTTTACCCAGTTGGGGAAACAAGATGTTGAACTAGGTAAGCGTTTAGACTCGGATGATACGAAGGGTGTCTCTAGTTTAGGGGTGGCTTCCCCCATGACTACGATTGTTGCCACTATGGTTGAACACAGTATCTCTATACGAACTTTGGATGCAACGTGCTTTCCAAATGCTCATATAAATGTAACAAGATTGCGCATTGGCCCTTGGGGTGATCGTACAAGCATATGTTATATTCATACGTATCATTAGCAGTTGAGATTTTATTTTCTTCATTCCTTCTTTCCGAATGTCTAATGATATTTTTTCTTGCTTCTTGGGTTGTCAAAACTCTATCTCTAGTAATATCAATAAATTCTCCACACTTTTTATGTGTCCATTCTAACATCTTATTGATCTTTGCCTCGACTTCTTCTAACGATTGTTGTACTGGCAAAGATGGTTCTTCCTCCTTGAGATTGGTTGATTTCTTCTTTTTGTGATTATGGACCTTTGTTAAGTTACGATTTTGGTCCCGTTGATGTTTTTTAACACTCTCCCATCTAGCCATTTCTCCTTCTTCTTTTGCTACTTGCTTAATAAGCTCTTGGACTTGATGGGTTCATAGTTCGTATAGTTGACCTTGGGCATAGATCCCTACGGTCTCTCTTGTTTCATCACAAAGCCCATCAATGATATGGTACATTAGCCTTTCCTCGGAGACTCATGGCCTGGACAGTTGTTTAACAGTGCATAATATCTTTCTAAGGCCATGTCCAAGGGTTCATGTTGTGCTTGTTTCCACTCTTGGATTTTTTTTCTCAAGGCTGACACTCTTGCGTAGGTTTGATATCTTTCGCTAAAGAGTTCTACCATTGTTGGCCAACGTCGTATTGAATTTGGTTGTAATGATCTATACCATACTTTCACTTGGCCAACGAGTGTCATAGGAAAGAGCTTAAGTTTTTGCCATTCGTTATCAATTTTGTTCCATGTACAAGCATCATAGAAGGCTTGTAAATGTTGTTGCGGGTCTAAGTCATAGCCTCCTAAAAAATTAGGGAAGTTGTTTAAATGAAGCCTAGGTAGGTGGCTCTCTTTATGATACCTACGGGGGATTCGGATAGCCTTTTGTATTTGCGTTAAGCTTGTAGTGGCCTATAGGGGTTCATTGTCATTGGGTAAGTTATGCTTTCATGTGTTGGGATGACGTTGCTTTCATTTATGTTTATACGAAACCCCCACCTCGGGTTGCATACTCTAATCTTCATTTTCATATAGTTCGTTGGTTCTCCAATGAACTTCCTCACTAGATGTGGCATTATTATAGTCTTGTAGACGAGCCATGGTTATGCAATTGTGTGTGAATTTATATGTGACCTTTTTGTAATTATTTCTTCCTAAAATATATACTGTTAATTCCTATACAACGACCTTGTATGATATAACTAATCTAGATAACTAGCGCCATCCCCGGCAATGGTGCCAATGATGAGTGGCAAGATACCCCTACATTCAACCATATGAATATGAGCATCTCACGCACGATCCGGTCGAACTTTGTAGATGGACTAGTTGTGGTATCTAGATCATTATCCTTAGGTTGCAGTTTGCTATCTTCCCCCTGGACTAGTATTAGCTTTGTCATGTATGGTTTAGTCTGGAGTGAGGTGTATGATGTGGTTTCTAACCTAGTGCTACTCCTGAAAGCAATGGAAAATAATATCACTAAGCTGAGGGAGAAAGGGTGAAAGAGAATCTAAGCTAGCCTAAGTGCGATGAGCATCCGTTCCTCGATTATTCATACACATCTTGGAATTTGTGCATGACTACCACTGGGATTACCAAGCACAGATCCTAGGTACGCTACTGGGTTACCAAGTAGTCACACTTAAATACTCGTAATCAAGTCATACTCATTCTGCATTTAATAGGAGTTTAAGGGTGAGAGAGATTAACTAGGAAAGCAGTAAACAACAATTAAATAACTAATTAATTAAACCAAGTGAATGTTGCAATGATGAAGTAATCTTGATCTTTATTGCTGGTCATGTGCGTGTCCAAGTATGTCATACTCGAATAAGGATGCCGTATAATTACAATCACCATACTATAGGCATGCATTGGGAGGAAAAGGGTTGAGAGAAATAACTACTAAAAAAATTACAATAAAATCTAAAGATTGAAAAACTGCCTATCAGATCTGTCTACCTCTTATTTATAGATGAGGAGACAGTTTGCGATATCGCGTACGTGATATCGTGGTTGACTAAATGGCTACTCATCAATTTTTTTTACCTTAGTTATCTTTTTATATATTTATTTTATGTTAGAGAAATGTTTGAACTTAACTTTTAAGTTATCTTGAAAGACACCATAAGGAGCTTGAATAAATTTTGGTTACAACAGTTAAGAAAGTTGTGCATGTATAACAATAAGATGCACAAAAGACTTGGTTTGATGATGATTGTGTGTAGGCTAGGTAGAATATTAAGAATGTAAATAATTTGGATAGAAAAAGTTTAGTTAAGATATATAAATTCTTGATTAAAAGCAAGAGAAGGAAATTTATTAGGAAGTAATAGGAATATTTTACTTACACCATTAAAAAGGATCCTAGACAATTTTGGTAATGTTTTCATCAGAAAGCCTCTTTATCATTTAATTTTTCTTTTAAAGATATTTTCTCATTTTACAATAAGCTATTTATAAGAGGTGAAGATAATTCTACTACTATTGTACAGCAAGAACGACTCTCATTTACTTTGAGAAAATCATAGAGGCTATTAAAAAGTTAGCATTTAGCATAGCAATAGATTCAGATTAAAGTGGGCAGGATATGCTATTCATAGAGAAATTTAGCACAAATTAAATTCAGCAATGGAGCAAGGATTAAATCAACATTAGAAAATTAGTAAAGTTATCTTGCTATATAAAAAGAGGGATAAAAAATAATTTGAAAAATTATTGAATAATTGTTGTAATTAATATTTTTGCTAAGTTGTTGGGTACTTTGCTAGAAAATAGAATCATTTCTTAGGTTGAAGGTAACTAGATCAAGGTAAGGTGTCAAGCAAATTTTAGATAAAATCACTCCACTATTGATTACTTAGTTACTCTTAGACACTACATGGAGTTTGCAAAAATGCCTAATAAAAAAGTTTTTATTTATTTTATTAATTTTGCAAAAGCATATGATTTCCTTATCCCTATAAAACTATGGTTGTGCTTGCATAAAATTAGTATTCTTTGATATTTAATTGCAACAATTCAAAGATTATATGAGAAAGTGATTATTGAAATTACATACAATAATTTAGAGAAATGATTTTATTTCTAGAGAGAAATGTAAGTTAAGCAAGGTTATCAACTTTCTCTAACTCTCTTCGGTATCTTTATTAATGAAATGTAGGAATGGTTGTGTAATGAGCAAGATATTCATGCTATCAACATTAGATCCCAAGTGGTGAATCTTCTTTTATATGTAGATGATGGTTCCTTGATCTCCACTATTGTAGAAGGTATGCAAAATATATTGTAAATTTTAGAAAATTATTGTCATTTATATGGTCTTCAAGTGAATGTAGATAAAACCATATTCATTATTTGTTATAAGAAATATATGTTATAACTTTCATTTTGGAGGTACCAATGTAAAAATAGTAGATTATTTTAAATATTTTGGTCTCATTTACATGGACAATTACATGTTGGGAAAGTGAATCTAAGAAAAAATAGCAGGAGATTTCAAAGCTTAATACTCTATCAAAATTAAGTGCAGGGATTTAGGACTCTAAGCTTAAAAGGTTAGAAAACAAAATTTTTAGACTATCATCTATCCTATTATATTATATGGGTGTATTGTTTGGAGACATGAACTCAATGCTAAACTTTGGGAACATATTGAAATAGTTCAAAATTTTTTTTCTCAAGGAATTAAAGGTGAAGATGTAAACACCTTACCTAATGTTATTGTGTGAAGGTGATTTATTACCTTTAGAAGCAAAAGCTTTGTGCCAATTTAGTACATATGCTCATAGCTTTCATATCTTGAGGTAAGACAAGTTCTCTAAAGCAATTCTTGAGGATTTGAGAAACTATAGTTGGTATTTTTAGGGGATGTAATGGTTGAGAAAATGGAATATCTCTTGGAAGTATGTATAATAAAATCCTAAGCATATTCACCAACTAACCAAGTAGAAGGTTTTAATACATATGTGGTCTAATTTGGAAGGTAAGAGACACTTTTAGTTACGCTATATTAGATGTAATAAACTAGATGTAGAAGCTTACTATCTTTTAGTTGCTATTCCAATTAAGTATTGGAATGCTATCAGCAAGCTTCGCTTAAGTTCTCATCATCTTAGAATTGAAAGTGGAAGATGGATTCAACTATCTTAAGAAGAGCATATTTATAGGTTGTATAGATCAAGAGTCCTTCAAGATGAGTTACATATGTTTCTTTCTTCTGTTGTGCTACCCATTTGAGACAGTGTTAATGTTAAAGGAAAAAAACTATATGATTTGTTTTTGATGCTCCCATTAATACTTGTTCATGAAAATGTAATATTTGTTCAATGGATCCTATGGGTCTTTAGATATAATAAATCTTCATTTTATTTCTTTTATTATAATATTAATTATAAAATTATTTTTATAGATAAATTATGAAATTGAAATTGAAGCTTTATTATATTTAGAAACTCATAGGATCTATTGGATAAATAGTACATTTTAATGAAAAATACAAGTAAATTCTATAAATTTTCCAAGCATCAATGGGGCAACAAAAATAAAATATATAGGTCTTTTGCTACAACATTATAATACTATCTCAAATGGGTAGTCATAATACACAAAATAAGCACATGCAACTCATCCTCAAGGGCTCCTAACCTATATAACCTACTAGTGTATTCTTCTTGGGGGAGTTGAATACATCTTTTACTTTCAATTCTAAAATGATATAAACTTAAGCGAAGCTTATTGATTAGACTTTGATACCTGATTAACATAGTAGCTAAGAGATAATGAGTTTTTGCATCTTGTTTATTAGATCTAATGTAATGTTAATAAAATTATTTCTTGCCTTATATTTTAGACCACAACTATGTTAAAATTTTCTACTTAACTAACTATCAAATGTGTTTAGGATTTTGCTTACACTTCCTCCTACTAAATATTCTATTTTATCAACCATTGTATTCCCTAAAAATACTAATTTCTACCTCATGAATGCTTAAGAATTGCTTTAGAGAATATTTCTTGCCTTAAGAGATTTAAGATATGATTGTATGCAATGAATTAAGATAACATTTGTGCTTCTAAAGGTGAAAAACCACCAATTTTGGTCTTTAGCACTTCAATTGCAAATTTTTCTAATTGTCAAAACTTGGCAAATTTTTCTTAGTGTTGGTGCTACGCTCCCTAGCATAGCCAACGTAGCATGCATTAAGACCTATTTTGCAAAATTTTCTAAGTTTCAACAACAGTTACATGAGGGAATTTTTAAAGTGTTCTACTATGCTTTCACTGTGCTTGCTATTCTCCAAAGCGTAGCTGTTGTAGCACATACTTCCATGGCCAGTTTGCCTAAGTGCCAAGCCAGAAGTTGTCAGGATTGCTTAGGATGAAAAAAATAGTTTGGAAAATTTTCTATCTCCTGGGTTGCTATGCTTTGCTACGCTCTAGAGCATAGGTTGCGTACCACACTTTTCAGTGGCCAGTTTTGCCTAAGTGTTAAGCAAGAAGCTGTCAAGCTAACTCAACATGGAAGAGACATTTGGCAAATTTTCTAACTCTTGAGGCTACCTCTCCTGCTATGTCCCATAGCATAGCCAATGTAGCATGAAGGAAAACTGTAGATTCTATCAAATTTTTTTAAGTATCCCTGCTATGCTTCAGAGCATAGCTAGCGTAACTAGTGTTGGACATCAAAATTTTACAAAATTTAACTAAGTGTTGTGTTATGCTCTAGAGCGTAGTCAGCGTAACACTGAAGAAAATCCTTTGAGAACTTCCAAAATCCTCCAGAGCTTAGCATCAGCCTTCGTCTCAGCTCTAACATTCCTCCAGCAAGTAAGATCAACAATTTGTATCTCTTTTGCACCCCCATTGATCCTCAAAATTGTACTTACACTTGACCCTACTCGAAAGAGGGGAAAACATAGTCCTGGAGTGTAGCCTCAAAATTTGCACTATTTGTAGGTACATTATGATCATTCAAGCTTTGGCACATGCAATCTTGGCAGTGTAGTCATAGTTCAATAGTCTTTGGGGATTTGTTCTAGTACTCTAGAGTGTACCACTTTGTTACTCCCGTGGGAGCATAGCAAAGGTCAACGTAGCCCTACCTATCATCATGCCATGTGGCACCCAATTTGCATTTTGTGCTAACCCTAGCCTTATCCACATTTTGTGCTAACCCTAGTCCTATAAATACCTCTACATTCAACATGTTAGGGGTTGACAAATAAAAAAAGCACTAGCATTTTGGCATTCTAAGCATCCTTGGCACTTTCACACTCTCACACTTGAGCACACCTAGCAGTTTGGTGCATTCCAGGACCCCATTGGATAACTGGTGCACACTGTCCAGAACACAATTCACCACTATACGCATGGAACATAGTAATAGCCAACCCACTAGGTTCAGTCCCCATGATAGACATCAATTCCATAGCGTGGATGCCCTAGAGACTATGACTACATTGCTACCCTACCACTGTGCCTACTTGTACATTGTGTACTAATCTCACCTCTTTTTTTGCAACAACTATGCTCCCTCATTTGGGGTGGTGCACTTTCATTCTTAAGTTCTGTTACATTTTAAAGAACTCTTTCTTTGGCACTTAGCATAGCACTCACATTTTCTTTACTATTTCACACATATTTACATGTTTACACTACTGTTTTTAGGCTGGGACACCCTGCTACACTTTGGCTTAGTCAACCTTAGTGCCCGCAAGCAATGCTGTATAAACCCCTCTCGAAGACATTTGTCTTAACATCTTGTAAGTTCCTATTTGATTGAAAAGACCATTTAGGGCATTCCATCTCTACTTTCCAGCACAGCCCTTACATAGACTTAGGGTTAGGTTGTACAGTCGTTAACCTCTTGGTGTTCCAACCATCGATGTTTTCAATCATCATAGTTTTTGGTGCTAGAAGGAGGGCCTCCCATTCCTTCTTCATTCAAGGGCAGTTGTGTGTGCTTTCTACACCTCCATTACTAGTTTTAAGCTACCCTTGTGGAGCTACCACGAAAATAGTTGGATCATAGGCCAATGTAGGAGTTGTCTGCAATTCGATTGGTGTAGATTGGTCCCAGTTGTTGGTTCCCTTGGAAAAGCCACAGGATGAAAGCCCAACTATATCCATTGTGTTAAACTCTAGGTGCTCTAGAGAGTGTAACAAGTTCTCAGAGCATAGCAAGCATGGCATTAGAGTTAGTCATTTTTTGGCCTATTTTTATAGTTTTTCATACTTAGCTATTTTTCCAACATTCTATGCACTTAATCATTTTCTCTTTAGCACTATCATTTCTTGCATTTTTACACAATAATATGAATCTTGTGAGCCCTTCAACCATTGCCTTGAGCATGGAGGTGAATCACTCTATCTAGCAAGTGCTAGAAATTGATCCTCCACTTGGTCTCGTATAGCCACAATGGCAATCACTCAGACTGTGCAATCAACCACCTAAGCACAGGGGGCTTGACGATGAAAAATACAACTTTTTCTATGCGAAGCTTCAAGCAAGTCTATTCCTAGATTGCCAAGAATTAGATGTCAAGTGAAGTTTTGAAATCATAGATTGGAACGGAAAGAAATTCCTTCCTATACTTGGCGCCTTCATTTCACTTACTGTAAAATTTTGCTGGTTATTGGACCAACTTGTTAGAGTAAGTGGGCCTAATGAACATGATGTAGCATCAAACTATAATACGCCATTACAGGACAAGTAAGATGAGTTTGAGGCTTGTTTGGAGAGTGGAAACCATTTTTACACCTTCGTCCAGTAGCATGTTCCTAGTTTTGTCCTGCACTAGTCGTAGTCATTTGCCTTTGAGGCAATGGCGTCACTCTCGTCACCTAGGTCCATGCTTGTGGTAGCAAGCCACCAAGTATTACATGCACAATAAGGTGCAGGACCCTCTACCAACTTTTCCTTCATCATCTTTGCCTAGTTTGCATAACCTTCCTTACTAGCATCCATGATGCCAACATAGTCGTACATGCACACGATGCCCTTGTCTTAGCCACACATGAGTCAGGTGTCCTTTGTCCCAACCATCTCATTGGCATATCCAACAATAGTGTAAGCCACAACCACGTGGTGGGTCCCATCCTCTGTGCCTATGGCACAATGGTTGTACACCCAGCAATACACGCAGTAGCAAATGTAACAGGTGTCTCACGTGATTATGTAGCTCATAATAGGGCTATGGGCTTCTTAGACGACACAATGGGTGGCACAATCAGTTGCATATTCTTCAAGTTTAGACCAGGTGTTCCAACTCATCCAAATACTAATGGATGAGGTTAAGCAAAACAGTCCACGTGATGGAATTCTACCAAGATGACCCGATCAGTTCTATGGTCCCATCATTGACCTTGCCTCCTAGGGTCCAGCTTCCTTAGTTCACAAAATACAATGGTGAGGGGGACCCCAATGCCCACTTCATAACTTTTCATTTTGAATGCCTGCTTCTACAAGCATGGCCACATGCGATCATCTATGTCTTTGCCATGTCCTTAACTGGCAAGGTGCTTGAGTAGTATTGTGCACTCCCTAGGGCTTCCATATCTACTTTGGAATAATTTCTTAACCAATTTGTGACCCACTTCAAGTACAACTTGAAGCCTGAGGCCATCCTAGACCAATTAATGGACATCAAGCAAGGGCCTTTAGAGCCCATGCAAAAGCTCATAAAACATTGGAGTGCTGAACTCAATGAAATCTGCGAGCCAATAGCAGAGACCCACCTCTTGGCCATCTTTAAGGATATAGTGAATGACTTCATTAAGTGAAAACTATACTATCTGGCCTTGTGCTCCTTGAGCCAAGCCTTTGATTAAACAAAGAGCATCCAGGACACGACGAAGGCTAGTAAGGACCCAACCTATGTGGCCACTAAGAATGTGCACATAAAAAAAGACAAGAAAAAGGGCAAGGCAACAACAACCATTGTAGTTGTGGCTAGTGAGGCCAAACCCAACAATGCTAAACCAATGGCCAAGGTGCCTAAAGCCCTAGCTAGCAAGAATAAAGCATTTGGTTTTGGCACCACGGGAGCTAACCGGCCTACACCATCAATGGTCACAGGGCAAGCTACCCCAAGGCTAAATTCTGAGTGCAAGGATCGCTCAAAGTATACCTTGTTACCTATCAAGCTATCCAAGCTTTTGGACTAGTTGCTTTGTGTTAGGCACATCCAGCATAAGTAGATGTTTGAAGATGCATGCAAGCGCCATGAGAGGTACTATGAGGTCCTTAGAAACCCCTCAACAGCTATGCCAAAAGAGCTCCTGGTCCCTAAGAACTTCAGGTTGGACTGATTCTACAACTATCACCAATTGCATGGCCATGACATAGATTACTTCTTGGCATTGAAAGATGACATTTAACACATGATCGATTAGGGAAAGTTGATCCTTGATGATAGCAATCCCATGAAACTAGAAAACCAATCAATGAAGGTCTACAAAGACCCCCTCAACACTAGCAGTGCAAGCTACATCATCAATGCTATTAGTGTTGATAATGATGTGGAATTGGCATGTGAACCATTTATGGTTTGTGTGCTCTTTGGTAATGTTGGGGCCTCAATGTCAACTACACCATAGACCCCTTTTGTCATCAAAGCACCACCGTGGATGCCCATAATGCCCTTAGTGGTTAGGGCATTGTAGCACGTTGTAGCAATAGCAACCTAGACACCCTTTGTCATTAGGGTGCCATAACGTGCAGACCCCTTGCTTACCTAGGGCTTAATGGTGGGAACTGCATCACACCTTGCTTGTCTAAAGTCACATCCCAAGAGACTTAATGAGTGCCTTGCTGACAAGATGATTAGAGAATGTATGGAGTTATGTCCTTCTAAGCCTATCCCCTTGTCTGCTATCCTCATGGCCTCATCATCTTAGAATGCCAATGCAAGTGCAAGCAACCAACAAATGAGCATTGAGGCTTAGAAGCCCATTGCATAAGCAAATACTAAACCTTCTCCATGGGAGATCTTTCTCTTGGATCGCATGGAAGAAGTAAGGGGTACCAAAACAACAGATGGTAGAAAAGACTTCTTAGATGCACTAGCATAGGTTAAATAGGCTCTCAAAAAAAGGAACACAGCTCTGAGTTTGTATGACTTGATAATTATCTCCTTTGGTCATCGTGAAGCACTAGAAAATGAAAAATCCATCCATGCTATGATGCTTTCCCCCACAACCTAGGAGTCAAGGTTAACACCCCTAACATTTTGAGATGAGGCAATTAAGGTTGACCCTAAAAAGGGTCAAGTTAGCAATGCACCAATGTTTCTAATGATTCACATATGGTAGTATAGAATCCGTAGGGTGCATGTTGATGATGGGGTGGTAACCAATGTCATCCCATTCTTGGTCATTGACAAACTTGGTCTTGTTGACTAGATCAAGCTAACCAAGACAATGTGCTTAAAATTTTTCAATGGGACATGTGTTGTCGTGAAGGGAACAATCACGATAGATTTTGTGGTAGGGGAGAAATTCCCCACTACTATTGAGTCCATTATTGTTGAAGAGATGTCCAAGTTCAACCTGATCATAGGGAGGTCTTGGCTAGTTGAGTTATGGATCATCTCTTCACCCATCCATCAAGAGATCCACTTGCCCTATGAGGGTGGAGAGGTGGTAATATATGGTGACAATGTATCTCCCCTAACCATTAACAATGTTGATGTAGAGCAAGGGTTAGAAGTTGAATTCTCTAAAGACACACCCCTGTTCGGGATGAAGGACAACTTTGTCTGGTTGATCCATCTAGGCAACCAAATGAAATAAAAAACCTCCCTAAGGAAGCTCTCTGGGAAAAATTGCTCTTTTGCACAACTGATGAAGGCCTCAGCGAGTATTGCCTTGTGCCTACTAGGCCTTATGCACCTCTTAACCCACATCGGGTTAGGAAACACTTACATGACTAAGGTATCCCCTTAATTCATTTGCATGTCTTGCTTGCTTGTTGTTTTTTGCTTGTATAGTTACATTTGCATAGTTTCTTGCATCTGGCATTAGTTATCTCATTTCTTTAGTTTATGCAGTTTCATTTACCCAAGAAAAAAAAGAAACGACCCACTAAGGCCTAAAACTAGCAACCTACTTCCTTTTGACACCATGGCTCATTAAGGCCTAAAACTAGCAACTTACCTTCTTTTGGTGTAATGGCCCAAAATGGCCTTAAACTAGTGATGGCCTAAAATGGCCTTAAACTAGCAACAGGCTTTCCCCCATGGCCCTAAACTGGCATGGGACCCACAAGGGGCCTAATTGTATCAATCAATCACAACTTAAAATTCCTGCAACATTACAGAAAATATAGCAAAGTGATATATTAATCATCATCACATTTCCATTAAATCATGAATAAAAGATATAGTTTAAGTGTGCATCCAAAACAAGAAATTGTCAAAAAATGCAAAATTTCCTAACAACAGGGCTACATCTTGGGTTGGTCAACCAGTAATGTTTGGTGGAGACTAGGACTCTTTTTCTTGCTCTTCCTTTGCTACTCTGCTAGGGCTTGTGCCATTGCTCAGAATTTGCTTTAAGAAAAATAAAACAAGAAATTAGCTAATAAATAAGTAACATGTGAAATTTTCACAAAACAAATAAAAGCAATTCAAACCAAACCAACCTGAGAAGGACCTACATCCATATCTGGAGGCATCTTTTCGAGGCTAACCTCCAAGCATCAGTGGATTTCTGCCTCCGATATCTATGTCCAATCCTCATCATCAAGGTTAATACTTGTGAGGATCTTTCCTTTCTCCACAACTGTCCATGAGGGCAGCCTTGGCAAAAATGTAGCAGAAGTAACCTCTCTCGAAGGCATGGTAATGTATCTCTCTGGGGTCCCACTCACCACTACATTGTTGGCAAATAATTCATAAGCTCGTGTTGTGCCAATTGCATCAAGGTAACTAAGTTCTAACTAATCCTAACACAAGCATCCATTCCCACTTGTTGTACACATCCTAAACTAGTGCAACACTACTAGGATTACCAAACGCTAATCATTACTAGGTTACCAAGCATTACACACATGCTCGAAGTGGTCGTGCTTGTGTAATTTAACGATTTTCTTAATTAATTAAAATGAATTGTTTTGCTAATAACAGAAATGTAAAGTGCACAAAATAAAATAAAATAAATGCATAAGAAAATAAAATAAAAGGAATGCATAAGAAAACAAATCTCAAGTGCTGCAAGGATGAATTGAAGAGCTCGCCTTTATTGCCATACACAAGTTATGCTCAAGTACACAATGCTTGAATAAAGATCCATCCATACTTAGACCTCTTGCTGTGGGCACTTGAAAAATACTCTAACTTTCAAACAGACTACAAGAGTTTCGCTACTTAACTGGTAAAATACTTTTTTCCCAATTGTGCTCTTGGGCACTGTATTTATAGGCTTGGGAGCAACTACTCTAATAATTAGAATAAACTGCTAGAGTAATTGCTCTAATAATTAGAATAAATTGCTAGAGTAACCACTCTCATTAAAAGATAAGTTCATCAAGAAATTGATCTAAAAGTTGTTTCTCCTACTCCTTGTTGTCCCATCTCAACCAAGACAATTGGTCAGCAACCACATTCTCAGTTTCCTGTTGATCTATCATAGTGAGATCAAATTTTGGTAAGATCAATAGCTGCCATATGACATGGGGGTTCACCATTGGCTTATTCATTAAGAACTAAATTACATTGTGGTCTATGTGCATAAACACCTTGTACCTAAGCACACAGTGCTTGAATTTCTCTAAGTGAAACACCACTACCATTAGTTCTTTCATTGTTGTGGTGTAGTTTAGCTACACACCCACAATGCTTCTACTTGTGTAGTGGATGTAATAAGAATGTTTATAATTGATCAAGTACATGAGCATGGGTCCCAAGGCATAATTAGATACATTCATCATGATTGGAAAGGGCTTGGACCAATCAGGTGCTTGTAGAGTTGGAGTTTCTACTAGCTTTTGCTTAAGTTGTTAGAATGCACATTCACATTCCTTCATGTACACAAATGGAACATCCTTCTTTGTCAGTTTCACCAATGGTTTGATGATCTTAGAGAAATTCTTAATGAATTGCTAGTAGTAGCTAGTATGTCCAAGGAATGACTTCACATCTTTAACTATTTTTGGTTGTTTGGTAATTCCTTGAATGATCCATATTTTTTTAGGATTCACCTTGATTCCTTTCTTTGAAATTTTGTGACCCAACACAATGCCTTCTTGGACCATCAAGTGGCTTTTTGGCTAATTGAGCCTAAGGTTTATCTCCATGCTCCTTTTCAACACTTTCTCAAGATGGTCCATGGCTTGCTCAAATGTAGCCTCATAGGTGAAGAAGTCATTCATGAAGAATTCAACATTGCTACCAATATATTGTTGGAAAATGCTCAGGACAAGGTATTGGAATGTGGTAGTGGCATTACATAGGCCAAACACTATCTTTATATATGAAAAAGTTCCCCATGGACTTGTTAATGTGGTTTTGGCCTAATTCTTCGGTGTTATTTGGATTTGGTTATAGTCACTATAACCATCTAGAAAGCTATAGAAGCAATGCTTAGAAATGGTGTCCAACACCTGGTTCACGAATGACAATAGAAAGTAATCCTTATATGTTACCATGTTCAATAGCCTAAAATCATTGTAGATCCTCTATTTTCCACCTTTCTTTGGAATTCTCACAAATGAGCTAACCCAATCACTATTTGCAATGGGATAGATGAACCTTGTCTTAAGGTGTTGTTCAATCTCCTCTTTCATGATCTACTTCAATTTGGGATTCAAGTACCATTGTAGCTATCTCTTTTGTTTCATAGAGGGATTTGTTTAGATGCAATGCTTGCATATCCTAGGATTAATTCTAGTGAGTTCAAGATATGACCAAGCAAAGGCTATTGGCCATTTATTGAATACCTCCAACGACTCCTTTTTCTACACAGGAGCAAGGTTGGCATTGATAATAATTGGCTTGCAATTTTTTAGAAAAGCATATTCCATTCCAGTCAATAGAGTTTTTAACTCAAGGGGTTCATGTTTAAAATTCTTAGGAATCTCCAACTCTCCCCAATTGTTGTCATCAGGTTCATTGAAGAGTTGGCAATGGATGTGCTTCATCTCGTTCATGCCTTTGATGTAGGCACTTGTAAGGCTTTTAGTTTGTTCCATGTACAAAGTTGAGCTACTTTTAGGATCAAATGTCAACCACTGGATACCTTCCTATTTTGTGGTTGCTGCATATAGGCACCTTTAATTTTCAAATACATCTGCACACTGCTTGCATGCTGTGATTGTTGTACTTTTCACTAACCATAATTTCTGCATGCAGTAACACCTTGTGTCACTGTATGTAATGCATGGAAAGTGATTCCTTTTAATCTTTCAAAAATCATTTCCCTTAGAAATTTCCAAGGAAAGGTCTTTTATTCCCAACCATTCATCTATTATGCTTAGCCAAGTTCTTTCCATGATGATTGAGAAGTCCCCCTTGCAGTTATCAACTTTGATCCCTAGGAAGTTAACAAGATAGGATCACCCATAGATGATGATCATAATGTCCTTTACCAATCCCAAAGAAATGATGATTGAATGATCTACCAAATCAAGACAAATGTTGCTCTTCTTGAGAGGAGGTAGGTTCCAGGCTTTATACATTTCATGGAAAATCAAATTTACACTAGAACTTGAGTCTAGAAGAGCCTTGTAACGCTCATTATCAATGATTTGAAAGTAAATTAGGGGACTCCCAGGATTAGATCTTTTTATGGGAAGGTGATCGAACTTTATCCAATTAGTGATTACATGGGTCAACATTATAGTATGTACTATAATGAGCAAAAATAGCAGTGGTTTGAAGGGATCTCGAATTATGTTGTAGAGGATGAAGGAGAAGTAGGATCATTAGCTATAGGTATCTATGAGGGCTTAGATGCATTTTTGGTTCAGAAAAAAGGTCTTTTTTGGGGCTTATTCTTCAAACCACTTGGCTAGGGAGCTAATTGTAATTTAATAGCCCTTGTGACATTTCTTTGTTATAGTTGGGTAGGAATTTTGCCTTGCATGGATGGAGTTGGTGGCAACTATGTTGACGATGGAGGTATAGGTGTAGAAGGATAAGGAGGGTAAAATGGAAATGGGTATTTCCCTCTTGGAGATTGAGCTTTGTAATACTTAGGAGGGTAGTAGTGGTGTTGGAAAGATGCATGAATAGAAGGGTTACAAAGAGAAATCAGTTGCTAAACATAGTACCCATATGGATCTAGCTGCTAGTAATGGTATTGCTACCACTGCTATTTTTGCTCATGATGTTGGGGTGGAGCTTCACTAAGATAGTATTTTTGCTCATGATGTTGGGGTGGATGCTACCACTGCTATTTTTGCTCATGATGTTGCTATTTTTTGAAATTCATTATCACCCGAAGGACATCTTTAAGGAACTACTTGCAGTTCCCTTGAGGATAAGGTAACCTCCTAAGTGCTAACCTTCTCTCCAATCTAGGATTTAGTGTGTACACCCTAGATTCCTACAAGTGTGGCACAACTGGGTAACATTCCTTAGGATGCTCATAGTGGCAAATGTCACATCCACCATCATCATCTATTTTGGACTTCGTTACCTCTTCAATGACAATAGCTTTGACCTTACCCCCTTGATGGGCACATTTAGCTTCCTTCATTCTCCTTTAGTTACAACTACTACCTTGCTCTTTGGACTCTTTTGCAATTCTAAAGGTAGTTTGGAACTTCTCATCCAAAGAATCCTAGATTTTTTCTACCTTGATTGATATTTTAGAAATAGATTTTTATATTGGTAAGGTTTCATGTTCCACCACTTCATCAAGTGGTGCCTCCTCCTCATTATCATAAAACCAGACCTCTCGTTTATGGAAGGAAGGATCCTGGTTGTACTCTTTAACACTTTTTCTTTTTATCAACTCTTGTTCTTCTTTGGCCACCTAACAACTAAGCCTTTAGATTTGATGGACTTTTAATTTTGAAAGTCTCCCTTGGGCATAGATCCTAAGAGTTTTCCTCATTTTTGTTTTGTGCCCATCAATTATATGGTGGAGCTGCTCTCTTTGAGAAAAGCCATGGCTTGGACACTTGTGCAATAGAGAGTAATATTTGCCCATGGCTGCATCCAAGGATTCATGTGTTTCTTATCTTCACCCTTGGATTTTCTTTCTTAGATTATACACTTGGGAGTAGATTTGATACTTGTCATTGAAGAGTTCAAGCATCGTACTTCATCGTTGATGAGTGGCGAGGTACCCCTACACTCAACCATACAAATACAAGCATTTTCATGCACGATCTGGTCGAACTTCATAGATGGACTAGTTGTGGCACCTAGACAGTTAGCCTTAGGTTGCAGTTTGCTATCTTCCCAGCTGGACTAGTATGATGGACTAGTTGTATGGTTTAGTCTAGAGTGAGGTGTATGATGTGTCCTAACCTAATGCTACTCCTGAAGGCAATGGAAAATAAGATTAACTAAGCTAGGAGGAAAGGGTAAGAGAGAATCTAAACTAGCCTAAGTGCGATGAGCATCCGTTTCTTAATCATCCATACACATCTTGGACTTCATGCACGACTACCACTGGGATTACCAAGCGCATGGCCTAGGTATGCTACTGGGTTATCAAGTAGTCACACTTAAATGCTTGTGATTAAGTTGTACTCATTCTGCGTTTAACATGAGATAAGGGTAACAGAGATTAACTAAGAAAGTAATAAATAAAAATTAAATAAATAAATAATTAAACTAAGTGAATGTTGTAAGGATGAAGTAATCTCAATCTTTATTTATAGTCATGTGCATGTCCAAGTATGTCACACTCGAATAAAGGATGCCGTACAATTACAATCACCACACTGCGGGAAAACACTGGGAAATTATTCTATCTCTGGAAGGGAAAAAATACTAGAGCTTTGCTAAGGAACTAAATCTAGATGGCTAAAATTGAGAAAGCTGCCTCTTATTTATAGACATTATGGCGGGCCGTGACATCGTGTACGTGATATTGCAGCTGATGCAATATCGCAGCCCATGGGATATCATAGCAACGATATCACAACTAGCAAATTCATAACTCATCATACCCCCACGACTAAATGAAAACTCATCCTCGAGTTACAGAGAGAACAAGCTCCATTGATTACATAGTGGATAGGTATGGGATTATTAACTGACTAGGATGGATTCATGTCACAGTGTGGAGCCAGAAAAAAATTGAGACACAACACAAAAGAAAATCCTATGATTAAAAAATTAGTGGAACTCATGTAGTTCCTGGTGGTGGCAGCTCCTCCATAGGTGTGTTTCCCTTTTCTTGTGATCTAGCTCTTGGGATTTGATGGCATTGAAGTATGGCCTAGAGTTTCTCCTCTTGTAAGACCTTGAGTGCCTTGGCGCATGTGTAGGATTGCACTTCTGCCATAGAGGCATTCCGCCACCTTTTTATTCTCTATCAATAGTTTATTAAGTTTCTCGGTTCTAAAAGTGTCCAATTGGTTTTGAGCAACTTTTGGCCCTTTATTCGGAGGTCTAATACTTCCAAAATGGCTTGAACAGAGAATTCAATAGTCACACCACAGTTGTTAATCGTGGTGCCTTCTTCTTTATTATGCAAAAATTGGTACGTTTTCCCTAAGTACTAGGCATCGCTTTCAGAGAGGGTAGGCCATAATGGGGATCATCTGAGGGTGATCTCTAATGGCCACTAGAGCAAATTCTACGAAAGGTCCAAAGTTTAATTCCATGATCACTATAGTGAATATGGACCTTTCATGGATGGTCTGAACACCATCCTAGGTCAGCGAGAGATATAGTCCCTGTTCAAATGCTACAGTAGCTCCTCCTTTTGCCTACCTTGATTGTATAGTAGTAGGGTCTTCTTGAGGGATACTAAATGATTGTTTCTCCTACTCTGCATGTTGTTCGGCAAGAACTTGTCCTTC
>MNCI01005663.1:154604-211022 GCA_015680685.1 Gnetum montanum | reverse complement strand
ATGCCTAAAACTGGGAAAGCCACCTCTTATTTATAGACATTGCGATGGGCTGCGATATCACGTATGTGATATCGTAGCTGATGCGATATCGCGGCCCATGGGATATCATGGTTGTGATATCACAGCAGCGATATCATAGCCAGCAAATTCATGACTCATCAATCGTTTGATTGATTTTGGTTCTAAGGACCAATACTAGCTTTCAAACTCCTTGATGAGTGACCTAAGGAGTAGCTTCAAATTTTGCCATTTTTTTCAATGTTCTCTAAGGCACAGGCATCATGAAAGGCTTGGATATGATTTTGTGAATTAGAATTATATCCCCCTTTGAACTTGGGGATATTGTTCATGTCCAACTAGTTGATCCAACTAGCTTTCATGTGCCTTGTTGGAATTCTCATGGCCTCTGCAATGTTCAGCATGTTTTTAGTTATAGGCAAAGGCTCATCATAGTTATAGCCCTTGTGGTGGTCATGATGCCTATGATGTCCTCTACTATCCCTTCTTTCATGGTGGTGGACCTTCCTAGACTACTCATGCCCCCAATCTTTATTGTTTTGGTTGGGCCTATAATCATCTTTGTCCAACTGATCACCTCCGTCATGGTCTTGTCCACTACAGATTCAGTTGGAGTTTGAGGAGGATGAAAATGAGGATGATGAAGATGAAGAGGAAGAAGGACTAGCATTAGAATGGTACCTACGACTCCCTCTTCTTTGGTCATAGTCCTGATTACCATGTTTATCTTTGTCATTGTGCTTGTCCAGGTGCCTATCTTGACACCCTCCTTTGGAGCCCCCATGGTCATGGAACCTATTCTTCCCAGATCCAGGGTTGTTTACAATGGACTATAAATTTTTGTTAGGGTTCCCTTCATCAAAGAAGAGGGGAGAAGAATCAATGTATTGAGAATCGCCAGAGAAGGAATCCTCTCCTTCCTTTTGGCCTAGCAAGAACAAAGTGTTTGTGAATTATTTTCCCTTTGATGCCTCATAGCGATCCTCTTGTTGCCAAACTTTCCTCTGTTATGTCTCAATGAGATGATAATTCAAAAATTCATGGTCCTACACAATGTATTCAACACTGAGCCCTTAGATGCCCAATTTCATGGGAGTGTGGAGCAGAATTGTAGGAACTAATCAATTAGGCAACAACACAATGTTGCCTTCCATGTTCCTCCACTACATCTATTCATCTTGGTGTTGGATGAAGGTTAGGTCCGGAACATACTCATCTAGATGAGTATAGAACATTTTATATTGTTGGGGCATAGGTGGTTTTGACCCTTCATGTCTTTGTTGATTGGAACTACCTTCGTATGGTGGCGAAGAATCTCCCTTGTGAGAAGAAGCTATATTAGATCGGAAGAAAAATAGTGTGATACTAACTTTTGGGTTTCACTAACTCTTAGGTAGTGCACGTAGCTAACTAAAGTTCATCGAAAAAAACACCAATGATGAGTAGCAAGTAGTCCCTATGCCCAACCATACGAATCAGTAGCATTCACTAAGTGATCTTGTTGAAATCTATAGACTTTAGCTCTCTCAGTACACTAGGTCTAGGTAGTGAATCTAATGGATGTGATTGTTGTATTCTTAGTTTCACTTGTGAAGTGCAAAGGTATGGTTAAGTGTAATTGAAGCACATGATTTTTATGATTTTGTATTTTTCATTAATTCACCTCAGTGCTGAAGGTAAAGTAATTAAATGTTTAACTAATCTAATAACTAACTAATCCTTAACTAATCCTAACATAAGCATCCGTTTCCACTTTCTGTACACATTTTGAATACATTGCAATGCTACTGGGTTACCAAGCATTAGTTGCTATTAGGATTACCAAGTGTTAATGTATGCTTGAAGTGGTTGTACTTATGTGCGTTAATTAATCGTATGAATTAATTACTTAAAAAATAAAGTAAATTGCATTAATAATAAAGGCATGAAGTAAACATTAAGCTAAGTCAATGTGCTGCAAGGTTTATCAAGAAAGCTTGTCTTTATTGTCATTTACATTAAGGTGCTTAGCTACATCGGTGCTTAAATAAAGATCCATACACTTCTCAACTCCTACTATGGGCACTTAAAAAATATTCTAACTCCTGGAAGAAAAAAATGGAAGAGTTTGGCTAGCTATTAATGATTGTATGTCATAAATGTGGTTGGTGCATGCACTGATATAGGCAAAATACAACACTGCATCAACATGTACGCGTTGATGTAGCTAACCCTATTTCGATGGGATTACGTTGATGTAGGAAACTTGTTTCGATAGGATTGCATTGACACAAACAAATGACGATGACTCATCTCTTAGCATTGTAAATGAGTGAGCTTAATGCTTAATTTCCTACAAGATGTTGTGATTACATTGCATAAAGCACTTGATTGATCTGATGCTCAAGTAGTGATTACTCTTTTAATGTTAATTATTAATCATGACATTTCTTTTCTTTCCCATATTTAATTTATAGCTTTAAATTGAAATATTTATTTAAATTTAATCCTTTATGGTTCCTTTCATTTGTTTACCTCTCTTTTTAACTCTCTATTGATGGGATCTCATTATTCTCCATGTTTCAACTTTGTTGTGGCATTATGCATGATGATTAAATTGTTTAAAATTTTTTTTCCATGTCTTAAATGAGTTGGTTTTGGGTGTTTTGGTAGCATTTCATTTTAATTTAATTTAATTTTGAGATGTTTTTAATGTTATTATTTTATTTTATTTGTTTATATTTTAGTGTAGCCTTTTTTCTTTTATCCTATTTTTAATGTTTTTTATTTTGTTTTATTGTAAAAAATGCATCATGTATGCTACCATACCATGTATAACAATGCACCAAAATGTGTGCCATAATTTTATATATGTATGTATGTATAATATGAAAAATTAATTTAAAATTTAAAAAATAATTAAAAAACTAATATATATATATAAGCAATAAAATAANTTTTTTTTTGCAATTTTAACTTATTTTTTATCATTTTTCTTTCTTTAAATGTTTTCTCTATTTTTTTTTTTGCCATTTCTCACACAAGCAAATGAATTACTATCATTTTTCGTAGCCAACCAATGTTTAAAGCTAAATCTCATGGTATATTTCATTGTTGTACCCTTGTCGTTGGTGGTAATATGTATTTTCCTTATTTGAGTTGGGTGTCTCGTACTAAAATCATAGAGGAGAGGCACAAATCTAGGTATGATTTTTGAACATTTCCGTATCGCATTTTTCATACTTGCATTGATTGGAATCTTGGATGGGATAATGTTTCATATGTTATCCTTGGGTCTTATGTTTTTCTTTATTCTTTGCTAGTAATTTTTATGATGGAGGTGTAGAATCTTAATGAACTTTCATGATTTTTTTCAGCATTTTTCATAGAGAATAAAGTTCCAAAATTGTGTTCCATGCAAAAGACCATAACTAAATAAACCCAAAGAACCTAGAGCCTTGGTGGTGGAACCAATTAAAAGACAAGAATCACTAAAACCACTAATTGAACTTGATTTAGATGAACCTCCATAATCAAAAAGATCCAGAGGTTACAAATCTTATTCCTTGAATACCAAGTGGGGGACATGCACAATAATGAATGCTAGAAGCAAAGTTGACTAATCTGTTTGGTAATTTCATTGATCCAAAGGATGTTTAAGAGAAGGTTAAAGCTCATGTAACATAAACTGATCATAGGTAAGTTGGTGCCATGATAATGCAAAGTAAAGAGCAAGTAACTACATCAGACATAATTGTGGAAGTAGGGATTGATGTGGAACTAAAGTAGAATTTTTCAACCCAATGTGAAAAGCTTAAAAGAGCAATTCCAGAGATATTTACCATACCCTCAATACACATTAGGCATGCTACGAGCTATTTCATTATAGCCACCACTTCCTTGTGCTTCTTCTTATGGTGGCAAGTTTATGTTAAATTTTTTATCATATCTTATTGTAACTCCTTTGTGTTAATCATAAGTTAAGCCATGTCTAGTCCAATTTTTATTGTTGTAAGCAAAGGTACTAGCTCAATTTAGTCATGGGGAAATGATAAGGTAGCCAATGGTAATCTTGTATCTCTATGTAAGTTTGGATGTTTCCTTTAATGCACTTTACTTTCATGCACTCACTTTAATGCATTTAAATTAAGCAATTAATTTCTAGTTGTTAATGAACACAAGCACAACCACTTCGAGCATACATATAGTGCTTGGTAACCCTGAAACACTTAACGTATGGTAATCAAATAGCACTATATGTGTTTAACATGTGTCTAGGAAAGTGGGACAAGTACTTGTGTTAGGCTAGCTAGGTAGTGAATGAGTTAGATCTTAAATCACTCTACCTTTCATTCTTGTTGTAGGCAACTAAACTTATAAAACATAAAATGAGAAAAATCATGTACCTCAATTACACTTAAGCCTTACCCTTGAGCTTCACAAGTGTAGTTGCGAAGTCAATGAACGTTCTTAATACCCATTTCATTTCCTAGAGGAACTATTGCATTGGAGAACTATAGGTCCACAAAATTCAACCAGATCACATGTGAATGCCTTCGTGATTCATATGGTTGGGTTTGGGTGTAGGGGTACCTCACTGCTCATCATTGGTGTCGTTACCAAGGACCTTTTGGTTGTTTCGTGCATTATCTAGGACTTAGTAGAAATTATTCAAAATCATTGAAACTAACCTTAGAGTCATATCATATTTTACAATTACTACAACAAAATTTAAAAAGCACACTATGTTTTTATCATCTAATTAAAAATGTCTTCTTTTCATAGGAGTGGTTCTCTACCCAAGTCTGATGGAGCTCATCAGCTAGTGCCTTAGCAATATCAAGTGGTATATGCTCATCTTGATGAGTATGTATCCAATATCACCTTCATCCTACATCAAGATGAATAGCTACAATGGTGTGACATGGAGGGTAACATTGTGTTGTCGCTTGATCAATCTGTTCCTATAATTCTCCAACAAATGCTTATATGATGGGGTCTTCAAGGACTTTAAGTTGAGTATGTTGTGTAAGATACTGATGCTAGGGATTATCATCCCACTAAGGCACAATGTTTACGGGATTGATAGCTAGAATAATGCCATGAATTTGTGAAGAAAAAATAATGTAATGATTCCCCATTCTTGCTATACCAGAAAGATGGTGGGGAACCCTTCTCTGGGGGTTTTCCATTATGTGCAATCCCTTTCTTTGACTTTGATGAAGGAGGTCAAATTTAGAACTTGTAGTCCATAATTCACAATCCTGATTCTAGTAAGAATGAATTCAATAACAAAGAAGGATCCAATAAGGCAAGCCAAGGAAGGAGTATGGAAAAGAAATAAGATAGTGATCATGGGCATGATCATCAAAGAGTCATCATGATAGTGCTAGTCCTCCTTTCTCTTCACCTTCATCATCATCGTCTTCTTCTTCTAGCTTTGATCACAACAGTAGGAGGCGAGACCATGATAAAGGTGACTAAAATAACCAACGGGACCAAAATGATCAAAGGAACTATCGGGGAAGGCAAGATCAAGGGCATGAACATTTAAAAGAGGCACATCACCATGAATGAATGGGTAGTAGAGGGTATCATAGGCACCACCCTGATTATGACCTCGATGAGCCTTTGCTTGCTAACCGAAATATTCTCAATATTGTAGAGGTAGTACAAATTCCAACAAGGCATGTGAAGGATAGTCAGATCAAAAGGCTAGACATAAAAAATATTCCTTGATTTGAAGGGGGATATAACTTTGATATGAAAAATCATCTCCAAGATTTTCAAGATGCACGTGCCTTGCAAAACATAGAGAATGAGTTACAAAAACTTAAGTTGTTCCCAAGGATGCTCATCAAAGAAGCAGAGAACTGGTACTAGCCCATAGAGCTGGAATCTATTAGATGATAAAGTACCATGCTTAAATTGTTTAATGATAAATATCAAACATACTTCTGAGTGTCCAACTTGAGAAGGGAAATCTAAGGATGGAAACAAGAAAAACATGAATCCTTAGATACTACCATTAGCTGATACTATTCCTTATGCACAAATGTCTTGGCCATGGTTATTCTCAACTAGATCAACTTTGCCACATTGTAGATAGGTTTTGGTTAAAAACAAGGAGAACCATTGGTGTCTATGCCCAAGGGAAACTATCAAAATAAAGTTCCTATCAAATATAAAGACTAACTGAGTAGGTAGCTAAAGAGGAGGGTGAATTAGGAAAAAGAGAAAGTGTAAAAGAATATAACCGTGATCCTTCCATTCGCAAGAGGAAGGTTCAACTCTGTGATAGTGAGGAAGAATCCACCCTTGATGAGGTGGTGAATAGGAAAACCTTTCCACTCCAAAAATTTTAATCTAAAATTATGATCAAGGTTTATTAATTATGGAAATCCATGGATAGCATATTTCAAGCTATCATAAAAATTGCTGAAGAGTCCAAAGAATAAGGTAGTGATTGTTAGTGTAGGAGGTGCAAGAAGGTTAAATGTGCCGATCAAAAAGGTAAGGGCAAGATTGCTACAATGGAAGAAGTTGTGGAAAGAAAATAAAATGATGATGGTAGATGTGACATCTACCAATATGTACATCCTAAGGGATGTTGCCCCATAGTGTCACATTTACAGGAGTTTGAGGTATATGCTTTGAATCTACGACTAACACAAAGGTAAACATTTAGAAGATTATCTTATCCTTAAGGTAATTTTAGGTAGTTCCACCAGTAGTAGCAATATTATTCTAGTGGAACTCCGTTGCAACCATATGAGTAGTATCAATAATGGAAACAACCATAATCATGGGTGCTAGCACCACCAAGGCAGCAATATCCTTATAGATAACATGGTCCATATGGGTACTACATTCAACAACCCCTATTTCCACGTGACTCCTCTAGTCACATGTCTACTTTTCAATCTCACTACCACCCTTCTGATTATTATCGAATTGATTCTCCACATGAAAGAAGGGATGCCAACTTTTATCCTTAACCCCCTCCTATTCTTGCACATGTTCCTCCTCTAGCTACAAAGCTATCACTTGCTGCACCCATGCAGGATGAACTACTAGCTCAATTGCAACAATGCAATCCTAGTAGGGTTGTTAATCTACAACTGGTTCATCAATCGAGTGGGTCAAATACTTGATCAAGGAAAAGACCTTTCTTTCAACCCCACCGTCCACTTGTGGTTGACAATCCTATCCCTCCATCTTCCTTTGTATCAAATTCCTTCAAGTCCCCTTCAAATCATAATCCCCCTAGGATCTATGCTATGATGCTTACTCACACTGTATTTGATTGAATCCATGCTAGAAACCTTCCTAGTAAATTAGTTGATTCTAGAAGTCCTCTCATTTATTTGTAGATTGCTAGGAATGAATTGTGCAAAGCTCTTCTCAACTTAGGTTTTGGTGTCAATTTAATTGNAGCACCATTGATGCAAGAATGGGCATAAGAGATCTTTACCTAGAAATATCCAAAGAAAATGCATTTAAAAAGATTGAGAAGAAGTGAGTTACATGCATCACATATAGTAATATAGGGTGCAATTGTGTATAGAAACTCTGGGCCATGAAATATGCATCTATCTCTGCATGGAAGTAGTGTGCACTAGAAGAAAAAATTCAAAGGTGTTTGTACACAGTAGCCACAAAACAGAAGGGCATCCAGTGGTTGACTGCTAATTTTGAGAGAAACACACTTTGCATAGAACCAATTGAGAGCCTGAAATGTGCATATGTCATAGGCATGGATGAACTAAAGCAAGTTCGTCACCAACTCTTTGATGATGCAAATGATGATACTTATTAAGGAGAGTTGGAAATTCCTAAAAATTTTAAGTAAGAGCCTTTTGAACTAAAGTGCTATTGGCTAGAATGAAATATGTGTTTTCAAAAAATGGGAATTTGTCATAATTAATGAAAATATTACTCCAAAGTAGAAAAAGATGCTGTTGAATGTGGTTGAAAAATGGTCAGCAACTTTTGCTTGGTCATATCTTTAACTCACAAGGATTGATCCTAGGATATGCCAGCATCGTATCTACACTAATTCGGCCATGAAGCCAAAGAGACAATCACAGAGGTAATTGAATCCAAAATTGAAGTAGGTCATCAAAGATAAAATCGAACAACTCCTCAAGGTAAGGTTCATTTATCCCATTATAGATAGTGAGTGGGTTAGTCCACTCATAATTGTGCCAAAGAAATGGGGTAAGTGGTGAGTCTGTATCGATTTTCAACTACTAAATATGGCAATATTCAAGGATCATTTTCTATTGCAATTTTTTGATCAAGTGTTAGACATAGTATTTGGGCATCACTACTATAGTTTTCTAGATGGTAATAGTCACTATAACCAAATTCAAATTACATCAGAGGACCAGGTGAAGACAACATTCATGAATCCTTGGGGGACTTTTGCATATCACAAGATGCCATTTGGTCTATGTAATACTCCTACTACATTCCAATGCTTGGTTTTGAGCATTTTTCAACAAAAAATTTGAAGTGGTATGGAAGTTTTCATGGATGACTTCTCCACTTATGGAGCTACATTTGAGCAAGCCTAGATTGCCTTGAGTAAGTGCTAAAATGATGTGTTGAAACAAACTTGCAGATCAATTAGTAAAAAGGTCATCTAATGGTCTAGGAAAGCATTGTATTGGGGCATAGAATATCAAAAGAAATAATTGAGGTAGACCCTAAGAAAATAAAGGTCATCTAAGGAATAACTCACCAATCAGAAACTATCAAAGATGTTCAATCATTCCTTGGACATACTAGCTACTATCGATGATTCATAGAGAATTTCTCTAAGATTGCAAAGTAGTTGGTGGAGATGACAAAGAGAGATGCTCCATTTTTTTGGACCATGAAATGTGAAAAAGCATTCCAACAGATGAAAGAAAAACTTGTAGAAACTCCAATCCTACAAGCACCTAATTGGTCTAGACCATTTCATGTCATGACAGATGCATCAAATTATGCCTTAGGAGCTGTGCTTACACAGATGGATGACAAGAAACATCCATAATACATCCATTGTGCTAGCCAAAGCATTGTGGATGCACAACTAAATTACACCGCTAAAGAAAAAGAATTTATGGTAGTGGTGTTTGCTCTAGAGAAGTTTAGACATTATGTGCTTGGATACAAGGTGTTTGTGCACATGAATCATAGTGCCATCTTCCTCCTGATGAATAAGCCAATGGTCAGCCCCCATGTCATATGGTGGTTGGTGATCTTATAGGAATTTGATCTTATGATGGTAGATTGAAAGGGCACTAAGAATGTGATCATTGATCACTTGTCTTGGTTGCAATGGGACAACAAAGAGGAAGAAAATCCACTATTTGATATGTTTCTTGATGAAATCCTCTTTGTTGGGGCTATAACTAAACAATTTCCCAATGAGCCTAAATGGTATAATGACATTCTTACCTATCTTCTCATCTAAGAGATGCCACAAGGGTTGGACCACTGGAAGAAATAGTAGTTTCTTCACTAGGTAAAACAATTCATGAAGATGAACAGATACCTCTACAAGGTGTGCACCAATGGCTTGGTTCATTGGTGTGTCCTTGATGCTAATCAACTATGTGTTTTCCAAGATGCTTATGAAGGTCCTTGTGTAGGACACTATGTTGGGAGATGCACAACCATTAAAATCTTAATGGTAGGATACTATTGGCCAACAATCTTTAGGGATGCTTACCATTATGTCTGCTCTTATAAATGATGACAACTAGATGTGGAATGACTACTCGAATGGAGGAATCTTAGTAATGAATTCAAATGAAAAGGTGTACATCATAGTCGCTCTTGACTATTGTACAAAATGGGTAGAAGTAGCAGCCATCATCAACTATAAATCTTCTACTATTGCTCAATTTCTATAACAAAACATTGTAAATAGGTTTGGTATGCCTCATGCATTAATTTCTAACAATGGAACTCATTTTATAGGCACTACTTTTTGGAAGCTCATGCAATGCTTGGGTGTTGAACATAAATTCACAACACCTTACCATCTCTAAGCTAATGGTCAAGTTGAGACTACCAATAGGGAAATCATAGGGATTCTAACAAGAACTATTAGCAAAAATAGAAAAGATTCGAGAAAAAAACTCAACGATGCCCTTTGGGCCTACTACTCAACATGGAAACTTCCTATAGGCTATTCTTTCTATGAGCTTGTGTATGGAAAGTTACCAACACGTCCTATTCAATCCAAGCTCCGTACAATTTTAACAACTTGTGATCTCAACCTTGACTTAAGTCTAGTAAAAAAATAAAGACTAATGAATCTTAACCTACGAGATGAAAATCGATAGGTGGCCCTATCATCTAATGAGTTACACAAGGCCTACAACAAGAAGCATCATGACCTTAAAATTAGAAAATTTAAATTTCAATCGAGAGATAAGGTTCTCTACTAGAACCCCACACATGTACCTTAGTGAACTAAGTTCCAAATGTTGTGGAAAGGACCTTAAATCATTTACAAAACTAACGAGAATCATTGAGTATGCATTTTTAAGCAATGGCAACCTGATCATAATTAATTAAAATCTTGATCTTAAAGAAAAAGATAAGCTGAATGGTGGTCAAGAAATGGCCAAAAGCCTTTGCTTGGTTATATCCTGAACTAACTAGAATCGATCCTAGGATATGCTAGCATTGCATTTACATCGACCCGGTGATGAAGCAAGGAAGGTAGCCACAAAGGTGGCTAAACCCCAAGTTGAAGTAGATCATCAGGGAAGAAATAAAACAACTCTTTAAGGCAAGGTTCATCTATTCCATTGCAAATAGTAAGTGGATTAGCCCACTCGTAATTGTGCCAAAGAAGGGTGGCAAGTGGTGGGTTTGCATCAATTTTAGATTGTTGAATATGACAACCTTTAAAGATCATTGTTCATTCCCATTTTTGAACCAAGTGTTGGAAACCATATTTGGAAATTATTATTATATCTTTTTGGGTGGTTATAATGGTTAAAACCAAATCTAGATTGTGCCTAAAGATCAAGCCAGGACAACATTCACAATTCCTTGAGGAAATTTTGCATATTATAAGATGCCATTGTTCTATGAAATGCTCCTACAACATTTTAGCACTTGGTTCTTAGTATTTTTCAATAGAAAATTGGTAGCAAGGTAGAAGTCTTTATGGATGAATTTTCTACCTACGGGGCTACATTTGAGCAAGCCTTGGATCGCTTTGAGTAGGTATTGAAAAGATATGCTGAAATAAACCTTGGGATCAATTGGTAGAAAATCCATTTAATGGTCCAAGAAGGCATAGTAATAGGGCACAAAATTACTTAGGTAGGGATTGTGATAGACCTAGAAAAGATAAGGGTCATCTAAGGAATCACACATCAACTAGAGATAGTGAAAGATATCCAATAATTCCTTGGACACATTGGCTACTTCCAATGGTTTATAGAGAATTTCTTTAAGATTTTAAAGCCATTGGTCAAGCTTACAAAGAAAGATGCTCCATTCATCTAGATCAAGGAGTGCAAACATGAATTCCAAAAACTAAAAGAAAAACTTGTAGAAACTCCAATTCTATGGGCATTAGACTAGTCCAAACTACTTCACATAATGACCAATGCATCTAATTATGCCTTGGAAGCCATGCTTACATAGCTGGATGATAAGAAACATCCATATTATATCCACTGCACAAGTCAAAGCATTGTGGGTGGATAGTTGAATTACACCACAACTGAGAAAGAACTAATTGTAGTGGTGTATGCTCTTGAAAAGCTTAGGTACTATGTGCTTGGATATAAGGTGTTTGTGCACAAAGATTATAGTGCCATCTGCTTCCTAATAAATAAGCCAATGGTGAGCCCCTAAATCATACAATGGCTCATGATCTTGCAGAAATTTGATTTCACAATGGTAGATTGGAAATGGACTAGGAATGTGATCACTAACCATCTCTTGGTTAAGGTGGGATAACAAAGACAAGGAGAGCTTGCTCTTTGATCAATGTTTAGAAGAACTCCTCTTTACAGGAGTAATAAATGACCAAGTGCCCATAGAAAAAAAATGGTATGATGGCATCCTCACTTACTTTCTCACTCAAGAGATTCCATAAGATTTGGACTTTAGGAAGAAACAATAGTTCCTTCATCGGGCAATGTACTTCATGGAAATAAGTGGACATCTTTATAAGGTGTGTGCTGATGGCCTAGTTTGTTGGTGTGTGCTTGATGTAGATCAACTATGCATTCTTCAGGATGCTCATGAAGGCCCTTGCAGAGGCCACTATGTAGGGAGGCACATGGCCATAAAAATATTGATGGAAGGATATTATTAACCTACAATCTTCAGGGATTCCCACAAATTTGTCTGATCCTATGAGTATTGTCAATGAGATGATGAGATGATTGCTCGAATGGAAGGTCCTCAACAATGGATTCAACCACTAGAGCTCTTTGACATATGGGGCATTAAATTCATGGGTTCCATCACACTCATGTCCAATGGAAAGACATACATCATCATAGAAGTTGACTACTACACCAAATGTGCAAAAGCAATAGTTGTCACCAACTGTACATCATCCACTATTGCTTGATTCCTATAAAAAAATGTTGTAAATAGGTTTGGATTGCCACATGCACTAATTTCTAACAATGGAACCCATTTTACAAGTGCCACTTTTTGAAAGTTGATGCAATGCTTGGGGGTTGAACATAAATTAACAACATCTTCTCACTCATAAGCCAATAGTTAAGTAGAGGTAACTAATTAGAAGATCACAAAGATTCTAACAAGAACTATCAACAAATATAAGAGAGACTAGAGCATAAAACTCAATGATGCCCTTTGGGGCTACCACTCAACATGAAAACTTCCTATTGGCTACTCTCCTTATGAGTTAGTGTACAGGAAACTTCCAATGCTCCTAATTCAATTCGAGCTCTATACACTCTTAACAACTTGTAAATTGAACCTTGATCTAAATTTAGCATAAAAAGAAAGACTGATCAGCCTCAATGTGCTAGGTAAAAATTGATTAGTGGTTGTGCTTTTGAATGAAGTACACAAGGCATTCAATAAATAATGACATGACCTTAGAATTTAAAAAGTGAAATTTCAACCAGGAGATAAGGTTCTTTCTTGGAACCCCACACACATACCCCAGAAAAAAAAGTTTCAAATGTTGTGGGAGGGACCTTATATAATTGAAAAAACCTTTCTTTCTAAGGCCATGAGCGCATACAAACATGAGAGACAAAATAAAAAGTATTTGGTTAGCATCCAACAAGTAAATCTTTTCCATGAGCCCAAGCAAGCTAGTGCAACAAATACCTCAATGGATTGACAACCACACTCAATTTTTTGAATCTCCTCCTTCCAACTTAGTTGTGGGGGAGATGGCCATCGATGCTAATCATCCATATGGCTTCTTAGTTTTTCTATTTTTTGTTTTTCACATTTTTGATTTTGCAAGTTATTTATTTTACAACTTTTGGTTTTCAAATTTGTTCTATTTTACAAAATTTTTTGTTTTACATCATTATTAGTACATTTGAATCTTTCTTGAATATTCTTACACTCTCTTACATATTTTACTTTGTTTTGTTTGAGTGTAATTTTCAAAATTTTGCTAGTAAATGTGCTTTGTGTAGACAATACACAATGGTGTTGTAGCTGCAACTAATGGTGGTTTGTGCTTAATGTTTTGTTTGCTAATGTCTGGTTTCTATTTCTAAATTTTTGTACTGATGGCTTGGTCATGGTTTTTTTTTCATGGAATAGGTAGTGAGTCCACAACATCCACCCATTCATAAACCCTATGGTTTTCCTTGTTTTTGGAGTTTAAGGTCCCTTTCATTAAATCAAATTTTAATAAATTTGTGACCTTGGTAGTTTTTGGAATTAGGAAGGATTCAAAGGTTCATATAGGGTGTGACTTCAAGGGAACTTAATACTCTTTGTACTCTTCTACTTAATCAGGTGCTTGAGTGTTTTCATAGACTTCTTACCATTCTACATTAACTAATAAAAGGAAGTTAAATAAAGTATTTACATGGTGTGGTTCCCATCTATAAAGAAAAAGAAGAAGAAGAAGAAAAAAAAAATAAGAAAAACATGATGGGAATTCAAAACACATCCCTTAGATAAATAAATGGGCTACAAGCATAGGTTATGGGACTAGAAAGACATGTTACCCATGTGTAAATGTCCCCTTTAACTAAGGCCCTCTCTCACTTCCTACTTCTCTTTTCTTCTCTTTATGGAATGGTGGTTATTCTATGGGTGCACTTGTGTGTCTTGAGAGGATGAATCGATCTTGGAGTGGTGATGCAAAGTCACTAAAAGAGGTTGGTTTTGGTTTGGACTAAGGATGGATCTTCTCAAGTCATTTTAAATACAAATCCATAAGGGACTTCTTATAACCTCAATTTGAAATTTCATTTCACCTTCTCCATCATCCATCTATGTTGATCGTAACTCACCTTACTACCAAAGTCCATGTTCTTATTCTTGTGTCTTGGTCTAACATATTTGAATTCTTAGGTAGAATCTTCTAGGTTTTGATCCTTAACTTCCATCGACCATTAATCACCTATGGGGGCATAGACTCCTTAGGTTGAGGTTATGCAAGGACAAACAAGACATGTGCTTGCTATGGGAAGGACCCACTTGCATATCTCTTGGTTGGGTTCATTAAGTACCTTATCCTTAGACATTCTTGCAATCAGAATCTTTCATACATCCATCTTCTACATTAAATCATGTGATCCTTTACATATTTTTTTCATTAAACACATTCTTTGTCAAATTTTTCAATTTTCGAGCTCTCAAAGATCCTCTTCAATGATTTTCTCATATTCTTAGCTTTTCTAGGATTCAATGAACCCCAAATTCATTGAAAAATTTCTTGTATCCTTAAGATATTCAAAATTCAAAATTTTCTCTTTGGGCTCCATATAGGAGGATCCATCGATAGAGTGGACCCATATATGAGGCCTTGTTGATGTAAGGGAAAAATAGTATATATATATGCAACCCCACTTGGAAATTTTTACATTTTCTCATAAATGCCAAGGGATTTTTTCAAATTTTTAGAACCCAAAACCTTCCAGAGACCATAACTTCTTAACCATTTATCCAAATCACTCTATTCTTTGACCCTATAGCTACCAGAGGTGAGCTCTTTGTCATGGGGGCCACAAATGTGCCATTTGTGACAAAAAAGTTTTTGCCATTTTTCTAATGCTCACAAAGGTTTAACTAAGAAATCAACTATTAAACACCAAATTACAAGTGTTAAACCTTTCCAACAAGCTCTAGTGACATTTACAATAAATAATTAATAAAATAATCAATCTACCATGGTCCAACCTTAGCCAAAGTGTAACTAACTAACGAGAGACGGTATTTAAAGATTTTAAGTTATACATTATATCTACTAATCTATGGATGTGTTATGATCATAGATGACACCCAAAGGAAAGCACACACAGAAAATACGATCATCTCAACTAAGGAAGAAATGGCCTAGAATGGGAAGAGGAAAAGAATAGGCCTAGGAAGAATAGCTTGCAATTCATGCCATAGGTCCTCTTAAAGAAGAGGCTAAGGTGGAATCTATTTCATAGATTTCAGAACCAATAGCGGTAATAGAACACTTCCATTAGGATGATGCACCAGCACAACAAGAAAATCTCAAGGTAACCTTGATGAAAGATTGTTTGAATTAGATTAGCTCACAGGAGGTCTAGAAAATAGTGCTCTAGGAGTTAAAACTTTGGCCCTTTCTTAAAGAAAGCATCAAAAGAAGTGCAAGACCAGCTAAAGGCCTCTCCCATGTGGCCAATCATCACTTCCACTAGGGAGTGGTACATGGGAGAGACATTCCTATATTGGAAAACTAGGTAGGCTAGTTCAATAGTCAAAATAAAGGACATATTAGTGTCCTACTTAGTGCAGGCCATTGCATAAGTGCTTGGGTTGCTAGAAATAGGGGAAACTCTTACTAAGATCTCAATGCATGTGGATCCTAGCATCAAGAAAGAATGGGTTTAATAGTGTTATGGCATAGACGACAAGGATTTTGGCATGCTCACATAAGAAAAAAGGATCCATTAAATGATTGTGGCCTTCCACCTCAATCCCATAGTAAGGCCAAGAAAAATTACTACCTTCTTTGCCCAAGCATGCACTACTCTAAGTAGGAGATTCCCTATTAACCTTCCCTAGCTGATTTATCTAGAGATGGAGAAGCAGTTTAAAGAAAATGAACATGGACAGAAGTCACTCCCCTTTGCATGCCTCATCAAAAAACTCTATTAGAGGGGAGGAATAGTCCATTACATTAATGATGTTGTTAGGCATGTTTTGACCACCAATTGGGAAAAAATGTAGAAAGACAAGATGCCTATAATGACTGTCCAAGAAGAGGAGCAACAACCACCATCTCCACCTACAACCAAACAATTGTGCCAGACATTGCTGCAATTTCCCAATGGTTGCATGAACACCAAGAATGAATCTTAAGTGAATAAGAGCAACAAGTCGGCATGAGTGGTGGGGACCCATCTGTGTACAAACCATTAATGAGTCACCTAAATGAGATGGAATGAACAATTAGCTTGATTGGTGGAGGTGGATCCATTTGCTTAGCCCAAAGAATGCAGTTGCCTAAAGGTTGAATTTGAGTACTAGAGAGGTCATAATATTGCTAACAGAATAAGAACCACTTCCAAAAATCTCTAGAAACACTACAACCTTCCCAGTGCACTTGGAGAAAGGTGAGGGAGCAATGGTATTTGTGATGTAGCACCAAGGGTAAGAGACAACAGTAGAAGTGGTTGTTGACTAAATTTCTGAAATGCTCGATGCACCTAAAACATTTGTACCAAATGTCACAACACTCAAGGATGTGCAAGTGTTTGTAGGGACCACAAGTGATAGAATAAATGCAACGCAACATGAAGAACTACTGGATTGACTGGTGGAAACCAAGCAACTTCTTTTGGATGTCTTTGATCTTCAAGAAAATATTATTGCAACCAACTCGAAGCTACTAGAGGTAAGGGGAAAGAATATCATCTTGAAGGGGCAACTAAAAATAGCTAAGGACCTAAATGAACACTTGGCTATTGAATTTGCTAAATTAAGAGCCCATATTGTTGACTCTGCATTTCTCAACTTGACATTAACAAGAGATGAAGCTATGGAATAACTTCATGTAAAACTAAAAGGGGTTGAGGATATAATGGAGATAGTGGTATTCTACTAATCCTTGGAAAAGGCCACACAACACAAGATTTAGAAGGCCTTTGATCAAAACCACTATGAGAATGTACAATTGACTATAGAGGACCATCGGCTATGAAACGTTGATGAGTGTAAGAAACAATTAATCAATTTCATCCATTAATAGTAGGAGTAATTGGCTGGAGAAAACAAAAAATTGAGGAGATTTTTAGCAAAAAATAGAAATATCTCCATGGAGGAGGTCCTTGCCCTTTTCCAGAAAATTACAATTGAGGTAATCGCCTAGAAATCGGAGTCAAATTTGAGAGAGTCAAGGACCATTATAGAGAATAAGTTGTTCTACAAAAGGAAGTAAATGAAAAACACATCTAGTTGATGAAGGTGAAAGTAAATGAAATCCTCTAATAGCTCTAGCAAAGAAAAAAAGTGTAGTAACCCATTGTTGATGGGATAGATGCCTATAACAAAATGGAAATCCACATGAAAGATTTGCAAATTGAGGAGATGATGAAATACATGGAGCTCACCAATCTCCATTATGTGAATCTAGCCATGTTGATTGTTGGATAGTTGTGGTTAGAACTTGAGAAATAGGTTGCCAGCTTGTACTTATTGTATGAGGCCAATTTCAAGCATCATAAAGACACCAAGCAAAAGCTTGTGGTGGCAAATGTTGAACTCAAAGTCCTCAATGCATGATTCACTAATCAACGATCAACTACCAAGAACCTGGCCAAGAGGATGAATGACTACCAAGAGCTACTAAACATAGTTACTGCATTTGATATGAGATGCAAATAGTTCACTACCTAGTTTATCAATGTGAAGGAGATGTTTCCAGTAATGCCCTATCTGTGGCATGTCCCCGTTCTAGCCCACATTGGTGATGTTGCATGGACTGTGAATGATCCCTAGGGTAAGGAGGACCAAATGAAGGCATTATTAGATGACTTTTTCCTTTTACCAGAGGTTGTATCCATAGTAGGACGACCATAGCTGCCTTAGCTATTGCATGTGCTTGAAGCCAATGAAGGTCCTTCAGAACCTCAAGAGCCTCCAACGCTTGGGATTGTTTGATCTTCTTCACTATCTTTATGCCATTAGAGGATGTGCTATCCAATTTTGTGTAGTTATTTCATGATGTTCAATTTTGTGTTGTGAACACCATAATTTTTTGTAATTTGTTAATTTGTACACTCGGGCACTTAATTTTGTCTAGTTAGTTTGTTGTTAAGAGTTAGTCAATAATCCCATACCTTTCTAATTTTGTAAGGTAACTCAAGGATGAGTTTTCACTCAATCATGGGGGTATGATGAGCATCAAAGTATTACATCAATGGATCCCCATTGATGTGGCGTCATCGACGAGCCCCCATTGATAAGACCTTGTTTACATGGTGTTCCCTCATCGATGGGGCCATATTAATGTAGCATTTTCTACGTAATTGGGGCCCTATTGATGTAGTCCTATAGCAAAAACTATAAATATGATCTCATAGCCATGTTTATGATCATTCAAGTCATAGTAGTAGTAGAGGTCTTGCAGTTTGTCCATTTGAAAGTTAGAATATTTCTCTGAGTGCCCAAAACATGAGTCAAAAAGTGTATGGATCTTTATTCGAGCACTATTCTACCTAAACCACACCAGTATGTATGGAAATAAAGATGAGCCTTTTGATCAAACCTTGCAGTAGTTGGAATAGATTAATGATTTGTTTATGCATTTATGGTTTCCATTAATTATGTTATTAATTAAGCTAAATTAGACTTTTAGCGATTAGTTAATTAATTAAGCTAAATAGATTAGACACATAAGTACGACTACATCAAGCATAAAAATGTATTCGCTTGGTAATCCTAGTAGTGTTATTGCTTGGTGCACCTAGCAGTGTAGTGCTTGGTAACCCAGTAGGGGATACATGGGTTTAGGACGTGTATGAAAAGTGGGACCAAATCCTTATGTTACGACTAGTTAGAGATTAGTTAGTTAGTTAAACTAAATTAGTTGTTAAATTACTTCATCTCTCTATTTTAAACACTAAAGAACATAAAAAAAATAAAAATCATATGCCTCGATTACACTTAACCATACCATGTACATCACAAGTATAATTGGGAAGACAATGAATAACCATTAGGGGAAGGTCCACTTCCTAGAAGACTAGTGTATCAAAAACTACAGAGTCTGCAGAATTCAACCGAATCACGCGTGAACACTTTGTGATTCGTATGGTTGGGTGTAGGGGTACCTCACCGCTCATCAGAAGTCAACCTTCTAACATCTTGATTTACCTTGATAAGTTGTTCTTGCTACTAGTGGATGTATTAACCTAGTTTCTCTTTTTGCTCTTCAATTTTCCATAGGCACTAATTTTTCTTATTTAGAATTATGTTTTTCCTACATGTATCTCAAAGGTGAAAACTCATAGAATTCATCATGGCTTTGGATAGTGATGCATCTAAGACTGAAATTTCCTTGGCATTCTTGGCCTTCTTGATTCTTTGTTGAAGCTATTGGAAAGCCTCATCTTTAATAAGTTTAGGCTAAAAAATGGTAGGATCTGATAAGTAGGCTATTAGGTTTGTAACCTTAGATATCTTTCATTAATTACTATTTATGGCTTCCTCGAGTTGTACTTGTGTAATTAGGATTTTGGTCATTGCCTTAAGTAGCTGCAACCAGGAAAATGAAATATCTTCTTAGATGTCAAAGATCTTTGAAATTAGTTTCTTAGCTTCAACTAGTTACTTCAATACTTTCTCATGTTGTGCTACAGTTATTCCCTTTCTTTTCACTCTTGTTGACATTTAAATATTTTCCATTGTAGTATTATCAGGAATAGAGGCTACATGAGTAGCCAAAACCTATTCAATTCTATTTTCCACCACCTCTATTGCTATCTCTTAGCCCTTGTGTAGCATGAATAGGATTGTGATACCTTGACCTTCTTCCAACATTATTTAAAAATCTATATTGTTCTTAGAGACTTTAGGAAGTGATTCTGTTGGGACAAATAATAAGACTTCTTATGCGTGTGGATTAGTGCAAATAGGAACTTGATTTCTACATCTAGAAAATAGATGGATCAAGTTGTTCACCAATCAATTGATAGTTCTTGAGTCTTTGTTGAAGTGGCTCATGGCTGGATAGTACACTGAGGACGCACTACCTCAACTGGAGGCTTGTTGCCATAGTTGATATTCACTAAGTTTCCTTAGGCATTGGGCTACTGCTAGCACCTTTAGTATCATCTTGGGTGCTATTGGTGGTGGTGGAGATGGTATTTCTTCTTGAAGCTTGATAGGGATATTATCTTTGATCATTTCCTAACATGATGCAGAAGGATCCCTATGGATCATATTAATGGAATAGTTAGGTATTCCTTCTCTTTTGCAAAGTTTTTTAATGATACATGGGAGGGGGAGTATCTTTTGACCCTTTTCATTATCCTTAAATCTATTTTAGATCTTTAAGAAGATGAGTTGAGGAAGCTTGAATGGAAATTTTTTACTTAGAGTTGCACATGCCCTTTACTAAAAATGTGGTAACTTTGCTTGGCCTCACTATTGGATTGAGATCATAAGCTATGATATTAAAGTATATGTACTTTGTGTTTGTGAGGGTAACATATTTTTAAATATTCACTTCATAACATCACTGAGTTTAGTCCTGTTTAACCTCTACATCTACTTGCATTGAGACCTCTACTAACCTTACCCATGTGTTGGGCAATCCAAGGGCGATGGATATATCTTTGATTTTTATGGCCACATCTCCTATTAATTATTTTAGAAGAGGTACATCTTCCTAAGATATCATTTTCCATTAATGGAAATGGTGGTCCATAATGGAGACCCTTGTAGTTGTGTTTGGATCTCTTTCGGTGCTAACTCTAAGAAGGGTCAAAATTTTAGTTCCTAAAGAACCGTGTTTTGGACTTCCTTGCTTCTTACCTTTTTTAAGTAGGCCTTCATAAGAGTGACCTCTAGGTTTGGTATGGGTTTGGAGACCTCATTATACTTGGATTACCCTATCTCTATAGTGGGAATCTAGTAGATAGATTTCATTTTAGATTCTTCTCACAAGGGCTTGATAGCATGTGTCACCTCAACAGTTTACTCCTATTGTTATGGTTGTTATTACTATTCCCTTCCGTCTCTTAGTCTTTTCTCCCTAGGTTGTGATGGCCCACTAGCTTGTGATCCTTGTTTTTGTGCCATCTACAATTACATAAATATCCTTGGATTAGTTGTGTGATTTTGTCTCTCAAGTCTATATACCTTTCAATCACTATTTGGAATGGTAAATATTTTGAAAAAGTAGCCATTAAGGCTCTTGAGTGGAGTTTATTAGTAGGTATTATCTTTATTTAATACTATTTTAATATCTTAACTATGGGGTGTTAGAAAAATTCATTGATAAACTTTGGTGTTGATGTACCCATGGTGTAGAGCATACCTCTAGAAGCTTACACATTAAAGAGTAGGTGAAATTGGGTATGTTGGAAGGAAGTTATGGCTTTGGAAATATTTTGGGCTATGAAAATTGCAAAAAATTCATTGGAATTTGAAGTAAAATGTAGAATTTTTTTATTAAGGATCATATGTATATATAGTTTTTTGGGGTTGCATCGATGGGAATGTGTCAATGAGAATGCATTGATGTACCTCACTATGTTGATGAGGATGCATCAACACATCCATTCCCAAAAAACATGAGAGCTAAATAGAAGCTAGAAAGAAGTTAAAATAAGACAAGCAACAAATCATAAGTCATTAGATCAAAAATTAGAGTGGAAGAAGCTTCATTTATAATAGGAAATACATGTTTCTAAGACAAAAAGTGGTTGTAGAAAACACAAAGTTGGATGTGTAGAGTACCAAGATTATAATCAAATGAATTAAGACATGTGGTGATGGAGGTTAAAATAGATGTCCAAAAGCTATGAAAGTGGATCCTCCCTAAAATAGGTTCATGTCTAAAATTGCCCTTGCATAACCATATTACAAGTAGTTTTTGTACACCTTAGAAATTTAATGTTGATATCTAGGTTAAACACCATACTTACACAACTATTACCCTAAGGGCTATGCATTCTACATGACTAAAAATTATTAGAATAATCATGGTACGTACTAGTGAGGTGAGAAAAATGGTTTCTAGAAAGGATTTGTAGAGAAATAGGAACATGAGAGTTCAGATCATGTTGACAATGGTTCCTTGTAAATTAAGTTATTAAAGTGATCTATGTACTTGCTTGTTAAGGTTCCAAATCAAGTCCATGCCATTAGAAGTGGCCTCACATAATTGTGCCTCTTTTATCATACAATCATGAGAATATAGTAACCATAGGAGATTATTATCAATTAAGAAGAAATAAAAAAAAGAAGGAAGTACTTGGACATTTTAAGAAATAAATTTAAGCCTTAGTTAGAGGGGTATCTTCAAGCGTGGGTAATGTATCTTTTCAACTCCATAATAAGTGCTTATTTGACAAGAGGTTTTCAAAGTGGTGTGTTTTTATTTCCATGTTTTTATAACAAAACCACACTTTACAAACAACATACTTCCTTTTGAATTATAAGAAGAGTAATGATACATTCCCTATGAAGTCATAAGAATCATGAAAGAAGTTTAGAAGAAAAATTCAACAAATCCCATTAAGAACATACCCTTTTCTATTTCCACTTGGTCCTTCCATCATTCATTGAGTAGTGAGATCACAAGTTTATTTTTAGTTTTAGTGTGAAAGGATCATAGTGTCATCATAATATAGATCTCATATTGAGAGAGATGAAATGGATGGATGTCATGGACTCACTACCAAGTATCATTAGATAACTAATAATTTCATTAGTAGAAAACATAGTTCTAAAAACAAAGTTGACCTGTGCATACAATCAATAATTGTGGAAACTGCAATTAGTAATATTAACAATTATAGTAGTAATAGAGGAAAAGTAAACATTTCAAAAACTTGTATGTTGTGAAGGGTAAAAGACATTAATGAAAAGTGATTATAAATCAAAAGGAATATATATATATATATATAATCAAAATGTTAAGCAGATGAAAAACATATGAAAGAAGGTATAAAAAAAGAAAGTTTAAAAATTATATCTTATTTAAGATGTTAGTTTAGAAGGCTATCTCTTACAAAACTAAGTTGAGAGGAGAAGATCTTGAAAATGGAGTATGCTTATCCTTACATTAAACCATTAAGATTGATCTTGATTACTTCAAAGTCTTTGAAGGGTTTTACTTATTGGTTGTTCACTAGAATGTGCTTTTGGGGGCTTATTGGATGGAAAATTTTCATGGCTTTATATGGAAACATTGAATGTATAATGTAAGGTCCTTTCCATAATTTTTGGAACTTATTTTTTTGAGACACATGCATGGGATTCCAATAGAGAATCTTTTCTCTTGGATGAAATTCAACTCTTCTTATTTATGTGTCATGCCATTGTTTACTATATGATTTGTATACCTCATTCATCATGAGAGCTACCATTTGATTCTCATTTAGTATGTTGAGCATTATTAATCTATCTTTTTGTGCTAAGTCAATGTTTAGGTCAAGGTTACATGAAATTGTAAGTATATTGAGTTCAACTTGAATTGGAAGTTTAAGTGGCTTTTGTACACTAACCCATAGGGAAAGTAGATTATAGAACATTTCTAGGTTATGCAGTAGGCCCATAGTACATCACTGAGTTTGGTGCTTTAGGCTTTCCTATACGTACTAATGTTCTATGTTAGAAATCTTGTAATTTTCATGTTGGTGACTTTAGCTTGACCATTGGCTTGGGGGTGATATGGTGTTGTGAGTTTATGTTTCACCCTCAACCATTACCTTAAATTTTGGAATGTAACACCTATGAAATGGATTTCATTATTCAAAATTAGTGCCTTAGGAAGACCAAACCTATTTACCACCTATTGTTGAAAGAATTAGGCTACAATGGAGGAAGTACAGTTGGTGATTATTATATATTTAGCCCATTTGATTCAATAGTAAATAACAAAAATAATGTATGAATTTATATTGGATGTGGGAGTGATGTGTTCCATGAAGTCAATCCCCTAGATATTGAAAGACATTAGTGATTGAATCTACTAGTGGGGTTCTTTCATTGTGGCTGTTATTCCTTCATCTCATTAACATTTTTTATAGGAATGAATAAAATAATGGGTATCCTTGAAGATTGTGGTTTAGAAATATCCTACCATTAGAATTATCTTCTTCTTCTCATATAATGACCCTCATAGGAACCTTCATGAGCTTCTAAAGATCATAGAGTTGATCTTCATTTGGTACACACCATCAAACTAGGTCATTTGCATAGATTTTATAAAGACTACCTTCTATTTCTATGTAATATTTGACCTAGTGAAGAAACTATTGTGTCTTCTTATGAGTCCATTTATTGGGAGTCTCTTGAGTGAGTAAGTAGGAGAGAAATTCATCTTACTAATTTATGATTCTGGGTGGCATTATGATCATAGTTGTCTTAGCAAAAAGTAATTCATCTAGGAATTGATTAGAAAAAGACTCTTCATTAGCCTTGTTTTCCCATTTTAACTAAGACAAATGATCAGAAACAACATTATTAATTCCCTTTTTATCCACAATCATTAAATCAAACTCGTATAAAATTACCAGTCGCTATAAAACATACGGGTTCACTGTTGGTTTATCCATGAGAAAGTAAATTACATTGTGATTACTATGCATAAATGTTGAATATTAAAATACATAGTACCTAAATTTTTCAAGAGCATACACCACTATCATTAATTATGTTTCATTTATGGTATAATTAAGCTATGCACCTACAATGCTTTTACTTACACAATGAATGTAATAGGAATGTTTGTGATCATCCATCTATGTAAGTGAGGACCAAGAACTTAGAAGGAGGGGTTAAAATGTTTTCCAATTTAAACAAACAAGATATCCAAAATTGCACATAATGTTTAAGTGATTCCTCAACTAGGATACTTTCAAACCTAGAGGATAGAATCCTTGCACACCTTTGGACTTTTTTCCTTCAAAAAGTGGTTTAAAGGACACCACAACCTTTATAATGTTTGAGCTTTGCTAAAAGTAATTTTTTTTTTGCGGGAAACACACTCAATCCCACAAGGTCCCAACAAGTTCAAAATGTGGTTTAGAGGATTCCACAACCTTTACAAAGATGTAATCTTTGCTTGGATTATTTTCTCGTTGTAAACACACTTAACCCCATAAGGTCCCAACAAGCTTATAATATGCCTTCTCATAAGAAGTGCATGAACCCCATAGGGCTACAAAGAGATAAAAAGAATCAAAGAAAGAATGTAACTTACTTTACAAATTTATTGCACTTGGGCACACATACAATAATTTATAAATGATGGAAAAATTAGGAACAAAGATAATTCACTTGATATACAATAATGGGATTGATCAATGAAACAATGCTTGTATATTTTTCCAATAATTTCACTTTATTTTATAGTCTTTTACTTTTCAAATCCTCAGAACTCATGTGATAACTAGGAAATGGCTAGTTGAGATGTCCCATTCGAGCTTGGGATATATCTTTAAAAATAGCCTCCATTTAGGTGGGATTTCCCACTTAAAATTGGGATGTTCCTGCAGCAATTAGGACATTTTTTGTTATATTGGTATGTTTGGCCTATAATTGCACTTTAAACTCTGAAATATTTTTTAAATATTTTGGATATCTTAATAGATCTCAGAACATATTCTTTTGGCTTGTATACTTCATTTTTAATTGAGACTTTATGTCATCTCATATCAACATCCTAGCTCTCATTTTGTCATCCCAGCTCTCGTCTTGTAATCCTAGCTCTTGTCTTGATAACTCAACTCTCATTTTGGTATCATGAAGCCATTGTTTCAATCACCATGAAGTCCTTTTTTTTACACCAATAAGCTCTTATCTTGATCTTGTCATCTTGTTCTATCTTAGCCATGCAAGACCACAAGAAAATTTCCCACATTTTTCATTTTCTAGGGTTTTAACATACTAAAAAGTCAATAATCTTTCCCTTTTTGGTGATGTCCAAAACTTGAGAAAATGGGTTAGCATAATACCATAATATTATATGATAAATAAAAATATACCACCATTCTTATATATATTCTTATGATAGTAAGGAAAAGCAAAGGAAAATTAGAGGTAGTAGTTAAGAAAAAGGCTCATATCCATTAGTCATAAGACATAAACATATGAGAAAATGGAAACATCAAAAGCAACCCAAAAAGTATACATATTTCTCCATCTTTCCATACATATTTATCATCATTTGATAAATGAGGAGTAGTAATTTCCTTAAACTACTATCCATATGGAGGAGGTGGTAGGTCCACTACATCTATTCTCTTATATAGGTAAGAGAGATTTTTTCCAATCATTCCTAAGATTTTTTCAAAGGGTTTCAGAGCCTTCTTTATGATTAACTTCACTTGTTTACTTATTGATTTAGATCTCCTAATCTGAGGATAGGTCCTACATGGAGATGTTGCCTATTTTCTTCTTACCTTATGAGGTGGAGAAGTTAGGACTTTAGAATTTGCAAGTGTGGTGCTCCTTTTTTTTGAAAATTCTACAATACTTCTCTTCTCTTTGAGAAGAGGAATATCAAGGATAGGGACACCTGCCTATTGAATCAATAAGATGCCAAGAAAAGGGTTTCTATAAATCCTCTCTTTGGTAAATAAACCTAGCATTTCCTTGTAAAGAATGTGCCCCACATATAATGGCTTCTTGATTAGAAGGCAATAGAGAACAAAGACTTGTGCAGGTAATAGATATCCTTCTTTTACAATAATGTTATATAGAACAATAAGTGAGAGGGTGCAAGCATCTTGGGATATTTGATGGCTATAAAATTTTCCACTTCTGAGAGACAATGAATTAACAAAAATGACATTACAAAACTCATCATGAAAAACTGGAATTACATCATTGGTGAAGATATCACTCATGGAATGTATATTAACCATATGCACTTGAGAGTTGGGAATCCCAAGAATAGCATTCACTATTTGAGGTGAAACATTAATCATAATCCCCCCCAATAATAAAAGTAAAATCTCCAATGGCAGCATTAGTAATAGCAATATTACAATAGAATTCTTTGATCAAGATTTTAGGTACACAATAAGTCATACTGATAATTGAAGCCTAACTAAGTGCTTGGAAAATGCCCTTAATTTATTTTGACATTGCTACTAAAAATTGAGACTTCTTTTAGAGATAATGGGGATGGAATGAGTTACCTCAAATAGATGTTAAGCATCAGTAGAATGAAATTGAAGCATATAAGTATTTATCTTACTTGTAGAAGCTTCCTTTGTGATTTTCCCCTTGTGAGGAGGTGCTCTTGATGTACCAATCTTCTTTTGTACCATAGATTTTAATAAAAATTGACTTGAAATGTAGCTAGAAAGAAGACCTAGTCATATGCACTAAGATATCCATGGCTTGAGGAAATGAAATTAGGAAAAGAATAGAGACTAGATTTATATAACCATGGTTGTTAAGGATTTTTCCAACAAATTAGAACATCCCAAAATAAAAAATAAAAAATGGAACGTCTCACCTAAGTTACCCCAAAAGATATGATTGAAATGGAACATCCCAGATGGGATGTCTTACAAAATAGTGGCACATCCCAACATGTAGTTGGCTCTTTTCAAACTGCAAGGATGAGGGCTTAAGGGGATCTTGCCAAGGATGACTCTAATTATAAAACAAGGTTAGAAACTTAATGCAAGTCAAGGAAAGTTCTTACCAATACTTGCCTCTATGTACCTTGCTTACTTTTTAGAGGATATGATGTGAAAACTGTAAACTAAAGGGCCCTGGATCTTCTACCTATGCTGAGCAGAAAGTAAAGAACAAAAAAAATAAACTCTCTTAATCTGCTAATCTTCAATCTATGTATTACTAAAAATGTGCTGCTACAAATATATAAAGTTGGATTCTTCCAACAACATTCTAGAATGTGACAATCATAGGAATGGATAAACATGAATATGGATAAGCTTGGATATGGATGGATATGGATAAGCTTGGATATGGATGGATATGGATAAGCATGGACAACTCTGATCTCATCTTATTAGGAAGGGATGAAAAGATGAGATCAATCTCCTAAATTTGTGGAATGTGTACTCATCATTTTCCACAAACCCCTCCATGATGGTAAGGGGTTCCACGCCAAGGAGGGATCTGAAAGATGCAAAATTTTCACGGCTCATAGTCTTGGTAAAAATGTCCGCTAGTTGCTCTTCAGTTGTACAATGTACCAGGCTGAGGTTATTCTCTTGGATCAGATTGCGTAGATGGTGATGCTTGATGTCAATGTGTTTGGTACGTCCATGCTGAACCGGATTGTGTGCCATTGCAATAGCACTGGTGCTGTCACAGTAGAAGCGAATGGGAGGAACCAACGTGAGTCCCAATTCGGTGAAGACAGAATGGATCCACATAGCCTGAGAAGCGGCATGGGAGGCAGCAATGTATTCTGNATTGAATATCTGGTCGGGTATTGGAAAGATACAATAAGCCACCAACGAGGGACCTGTATTGAGATGGATTGACTGATGGAGATTTGTCATTCTTGATGAGTTTGATGCCAAGGGGTAGTGGTGTGTCAGTGGGATTACAGTTGAGCATGCCAAATTTTTCAAGCAAGGATCGGGCAAATTTCATTTGGCATATGGAGATGGATTTGGATCTCTGGATGACTTGAAAACCCAAAAAATATGACATTTTCCCTAAATCAGACATTTCAAACTCGTTTTTCATAGCATTTAGAAAAATATTTCCTAATGCAATCGTAGATGAAAAATAGATTAATTCATCTACATAGAGGCAAACAAAAATAAAATCATCGCCGAGTACCTTTTTGTAAATTGTATTTTGGGACTGGAGATGAATGAACCCTTCTTGGATGAAAAAGGCATGAATTCGTGCGTACCATGCACGAGGTGCTTGCTTGAGTCCGTACAAGGCTTTGTGAAGTCTGTACACATGATCTGGTTTTCTTTCATCAACAAAACTTGAAGGTTGCTCCACATAAACTTCTTCATTTAGAACGCCATGGAGGAATGCAGATGCGACATTCAGTTGATATACCACATGGCCAACGTGAGCAGCAATCGCTAGGAAGATTTTCACGGATTCCATGCATGAGACAGGAGCAAAGCTGTCGTCAAAGTCTCTGCCTTGTTGTTGGAGATAACCTTTGGCAACAAGGCGAGCTTTGAATTTTTCTAGCTCACCGTGTTGAGTCCTCTTGAGTTTGAGGATCCATTTTAAGCTGATGACAGGCTTACCAGACGGGCGAGGAACAAGACTCCAGGTGTTATTTTTTTGGATTTGTTGAAGTTCGTGTTCCATGGCTGCTGTCCAACGAGCATCCAACGTAGCTTCGACGACAGTGGAGGGTTCTACCAAACCATCCAAACTCCCCCCCAACGGCGTAAGCAGCGCGTAAAATTGATCGCCCGCGTTGGAGAAGAGAGCAGCGGTGGAAGCATCAGGTGGCAGCTGGTCAGGTTGCTAGTGGGAATGACTGCAGGTAAAACGGCGTTGAAAGTTCAAATCCAGCATTTGGGTGGCGGGGTGATTGAGAGCTGCCCGGGAGGATGAAGGCCGAGGAGGTGAGGGAGTCGGCGTAGGGGAGGAAACTGGAGACGGCGCAACAGCGGAGCGCAATGGGGACGGCGGAGCAGCAGCAGACCGGAGCAGGGGGGCCATCGCGACAGAAGGAACAGCACCGCCGGGAAGGAGAAGATCGGCCGCAGCCGCTGCGCGGGTACCTGCAGTCGCCGATGCGGGGGCGCGATGGGCCGGGCTGGTGGTGCTGCTTGCACCAAGAATTGCTGCACCGCGTGGATGGTCGGGAGGAAGGAGAGGCGCCAGCGCGGGAGGACCAGTAGAGCCGATGGAAACAGAAGGCAGGGAGGCAGGGCCATGGGTGGCAGCGACGGGATATGGCTGCCAACCGTGCGACGCGGAAGGGGTGGCGGAAGCGCTGGAAACAGGTCGGCAGCTCAAAAAAAACGAATCGGCGCGGGGGCCTACACAGAAATTTTGGCAGCCTGGAAAAGAACGAGTAAAGTCAAAGCAAGCTAGTTCCTGAAAACGAACGTCACGGGAATCAAGGATCGTGAGCTGGCTGGGGTCATAGCATCGGTAGGCTTTGGAGGTGGGAGAGTAGCCAATGAAAATACAAGGCTTAGCTTTGTCGTGGAATTTCTGGCGGGTGGGGGCAGGAATGTGTACGTAACAGGGTGAACCAAATATTTTTAAATGGGAAAGGTTGGGGGTACGACCATGCCAGAATTCATAGGGTGTTTTGTGTTGAAGGGATCAGGAAGGCACCCTATTTAATAGATGAATGGCGGTGGCACAAGCTTCTGCCCAAAAGGTATCTGCCAAAGAAGACAGTTGTAGCAAATATCTGGCCATTTCAACCACTATCCTATTTTTCTGTCCGGCAATGCCATTTTGTTGGGGTGTGTAGGACGTGGTCATTTGATGAATAATGCCATTCTTCTTGCAGAATTCCCCAAAATCCCGAGACAAAAATTCACCACCACGATCTGTTCGGATTTGCTTGATGTGTCGGCCGCTTTGATTTTCCACTGCCACTTTAAATTCTTTAAAAAAACTCAAGGTTTGATTCTTTAATTTCAGAAAATAACCCCAAGCGAATCGGGAGAAATCATCCACAATGATGAACAAATAGCGAGTTTTGCCTAGGCTCAATGCTTGCATGGGACCACATAAATCCATATGAACTAGATCTAATTTTTCTGGAGATCGATGTTCTTTCCTAGGAAACGGTAATCTGGTGATTTTTCCTAGTTGACAGATGCCACAATCATGATTATTGGGCATGGAAAAGTTAGGCATACCTCTGACGAGTCCTGCTTTCTGCATGCGGTCCATGGAGCCAAAGTTGACATGTCCTAGCCAAGCATGCCACAACCATGCGATGTTATCGGTGACAGCGAGGCATTGAACATATTTTTGGATCTGCAACTTATACATGTGATTTTTGCTAATTGGAATAACAGCAATATCCCTATCATCATCAGCCTTAGAGATCTTACAAACATGCTTTTCAAAGGCAACTCGATACCCATTGTGACATAATTATCCCACACTTAATAAATTCTTGGAAAGATCTGGAATAAAGTAGATCTGAGAAATAATATAGTTGTTACCTTGCATGGTTGTAAAGGCAAGCGATCCAATCCTAGCAATGGGTAACTTCTTCCCATTACCGATGGTGACCATTCCATCATGTGGTTTTAGATTTGAGAAGAGAGTCTTGTTTCCACTCATGTGATTGTTGCACCCACTATCCACATACCACGTGTTGGTGTCGCTCTCATTGGTTGCCTTGGTAGAGAGTAGGAGGTGATCTTCCTCCTCTTCGGTATAAAATAATTGTTCACCTTGTTGGTGATCTTCATCTTCGGCAATTTTTGCTTTGCCTTTCTTTTCATGCTTTTTCCTAGACCAACATTCATTAGTATTGTGGGTGTTGGTACCACAGAAATCACAATGCTTACCATCATTTGATTGAGGTGATCGTCCACGACCACGACCTCCAGATCTGCCGCGACCGCGTCCACGTCCTCTGAAGGAGGATCCACTTGAGGATTGTTGATGTTGATTGGATGATCTCTGGAATTGCGTGTGAAATGCATTGGCTGGTGTATCTTCACGATCAGCAATTCTTTGCTCGTATGTTTTCAAGCTTCCCACGAGCTCAACCATGGTCATCTTATCGAGATCTCTTGCTTCTTCAATAGCCACGACGAGGGGATCATAGCGTCGGGTCACACTTCGAAGGATCTTTTCAACAGCACGCCTTTCCTCAAGCGTTTCTCCACAAGAGTCAAGTCCATTTCGAACTTGTTGAAATCTGCTGATGTATTGCTCGATATTTTCTGAATCGAGCATTTGCAGAGATTCAAAATCTTTCCTGAAGGCTTGTAACTTGACAACACGAACTTTCAAAGATCCCTTGTATGCAATCTCCAGTGCATCCCATGCAGCTTTGCTGGTGTGATGCATGACTATTTTGGGAAAGACTGTTAGATCTAACCCAGATTGAATGATGAAAAGTGCTTTGGCATCCTTTTTCCGAAGCTTCTTGACTTCATTTTTTTCATCTTCTGTCAAGGCTTGGAATGTAATTTGATCAGCATCTTGAAAGCCACCTTCAACAATATCCCACAGATCTTGTGAGATCATGAATGTCCTCATCTTGATTGCCCAATATTCATAATTATCTCCATTGAATACAGGAATTTGGAGAGACACGGATCCGTTGTTTTGGGCCATCCTGGAGAGATCTATTCTCAAGAATTTGAGCTACCTAGCTCCGATACCAATTGAAAACTGTAAACTAAAGGGCCCTGGATCTTCTACCTATGCTGAGCAGAAAGTAAAGAACAAAAAAAATAAACTCTCTTAATCTGCTAATCTTCAATCTATGTATTACTAAAAATGTGCTGCTACAAATATATAAAGTTGGATTCTTCCAACAACATTCTAGAATGTGACAATCATTGGAATGGATAAACATGAATATGGATAAGCTTGGATATGGATGGATATGGATAAGCTTGGATATGGATAAGCATGGACAACTCTAATCTCATCTTATTAGGAAGGGATAAACGGATGAGATCAGTCTCCTAAATTTGTGGAATGTCTACTCATCATTTTCCACGTGATGTCTATGCAAATTTAGAATGAGGTTCTATCCCTAGAGTTCCTCTTCTATGATTGGTAAAAATCTCTTGTATCTCATATGCCTAATTTCCCCTTATGAAATTCCTTGTTATAGTATGAGTTTTTCCTTTCTTCTTTTTCTATTTAATCCTCCATACTTTTCTAACCTATAGGGTATTCTTTCTAGGAACTTTTGAATAAGACCAAGGAGTCATATTATATGACCAAGTACTCATTGATAATGTTTTATTTTCAAATGATAGTTTGATTACTTATGCCCAAACTTACCATAATAATAATCCTTAGTTTTTCTTAATTTGGTAAATTGATCAAACCTTGGAGTGTAATCCCATTTGGATGAAACACTTGAGGATGCTTCAATTTTTTGATGGCTTCCTTGTCCACTTTTGCTATGTGGATCTCTTGGATCTCCTTTTCTTTGACAAGTCTCTTATTTATAATCTTTGTATCTACAAGATTAGTTTTCATTATACTCACATGAGGATGTTAGTTTTTGATTCTAAGCCCTTAAGTATTAGTTTTCTTGTAAGAGATTCAAATATTTTTTATTGAGTTGGGAAAATTATAAATCTTTATCATTTAAGGCCTTCTTCAATTTAATGCATAGATTTTGAAAAGATATAATTTCATTGCATAGTAAGTCATACCTTTCTTCAATAGTTGCTTCAAGTTCTTCAATTTCCATCATTGAATCTTCATAGTAAGCACCATACGGATGAGATGTAATCATGAGGGGGTGTCATGCATTTCATCTTCACTTTGTTCATCATCTTGGCATCTATAAAGATTTTTTTCTGTATAAGCTTCAAATTAGTTCTTCTTTGGAAGCCTATTAACACTTGGACATTCAAAGGGCACATGGCCTCTACCACCACAAATCCAACATTCTATTGAAGATGCATCAATATTTGAATGTTTAAAACTCTTACCTTTTTTATTACCTCTAGTGTTGATTTGACTTAAGCTCTTTCCCTTATGTGCTTATAGCCTCTTGATCCTTCTAGACAAGAGGGCTAGTTCATCTTTACTGTTCTCTTCATGATCCAATGGCTCTTTTGATGAAATCTTGAGGAAAATAGGCTTTTCCTTGATTGCACCTTCACTTATGAGGTTCATCTCATATGCTATGAGTGTAGTTTGTAGCTCTTCAAATTTCAGGACTAAAAAATTCCTAATTTTCTCCATGGTTGTTACCTTGGCTCTAAATTTGGGTTGCAAGAGTCTTATCATTTTGATGATAACATCACTTTTGGGAAAAACCTTATTTGNCTCTAAATTTGGGTTGCAAGAGTCTTATCATTTTGATGATAACATCACTTTTGGGAAAAACCTTATTTGTTTCTCTGATGGCTACAACATGATCATTGGCTCTTGAAAAGTAGTCTTTAATCTTCTCTCCTTTCCTTTGAGTTTATCATATTCTATAACACTAAAAGTTTTGATTGTTTGACAATAGATGTACCTTCATATGTTACTTCTAGCATTTTCCAAATTTCTTTAGTGGTTTTCTAGCCATCTATGCTATTAAATTCAAAATTACTCAAAGCACAACAAAGATAATTTTTTACTTTCGAATCAAACATGAACTTATCTTTTTCATCTTGTCTCCATTTTCTTCATGGCTTGGTAGCTTTGGTGATGTTGTCAATGGGTGATGTGTAACCTTGAAGAATAGACTCCTAGACTTCGAACTCCATGGATTCAAAGAATCCTTGCATTCTAGGCTTCTAGTATGTGAAGTTGATCCCATCAAACATAGGTGGCTTGGTGTATGATATCCCTTTCATCCTTCACTCTTGAGATGTTATGCTTCAAAAATGAGAGTACTAACCACTGATACCACTTGAGGATTGAGAACTTAGAAGGGGGTTTGAATAAGTTCCCCAATTTAAAATAACTAAGATAGCCAAAACTGCATTTAATTTTTACATGGTTCCCTAACTTGGGTACTTCCACACTCAAAGGGTAGAATCCTTGCACACCTCTAGACTTTGTTCCTTCAAAAAGTAGTTTAAAGAACACCATAACTTTTACAATATTTAAGCTCTACTCAATGTTTTCGCATTGGCAACACACTCAATCCTACTAGGTACTAACAAGCTCAAAATGTGGTTTAGAGGATCCCACAACCTCTACAAATGTGTAAGCTCTACCCAGAGTGTTTTCTTGTTGGAAACATACTCAACCCTATAATGTCCCAACAAGCTTATAAGATGCCTTCTCACAAGAAGCACATCAACCTCGTAAGGCCACAAATAGAGAAAAAGAATCAAAGAGAAAACGTAACTTACTTTACAAATTCCTTGCACTTAGGCACACATAAAAAAATTTACAAATGATGGGGAAATGAGGAATAAAGATAATTCACTTGATATAAAACAATGATATTGATTAATAAATACTGCTTGTACATTTTCCCAAGAATTCCACTTTATTTTATAGTCTTTTACTTTCCAAATTGTCCTCCAAATTCATGCAACAACTAGGAAATGGCTAGTTGGGATGTCCCATTCAAGCTTGGGACATCTCTCTGAAAATATCCTTCATTTAGATGGAACATCCCACTAAAAATTCGAACGTCCTAGTTGGGATGTCCCAATAGTAATTGGGACATCTACTATTATATTAAGATGTCTAACCTACAATTGCACTTTGAAATTTGAGATATTTTTTGATATTTTAAACATCTTAGTAGATCTGGAAATCCCTTCTTTTGGCTTGTAGACTTTAGTTTCTAATTGAGACTTTGTGTCATCTCAAATCACCATCTTAGCTCTCATTTTGTCATTCTAGCTTTTGTCTTGATAACTTAGCTCTCATTTTGGTACCATGAATCTCTTATTTTAATAATTATGAATTCCTCATCTTTACACTAATAAACTCTTATCTCGATCTTGTCATCTTGTTCTTTCTTAGCCTTTCAAGGTCACAAGCTCATTTTTCACATTCTCCATTTTCTAACCTTTTGACATATTGAAAGGTCAATAGTAAGTATTAGTTCTAAGGCATAATTAAATATTCTTGTCATGATATGGAATGGTTTAGATAAATTTGGTGCTCATTGAATTGACATTTCTATGAGCTTTTACTTCAAGAGTTGGAATTACTGTTCACATTCCTCTATCCATTCAAATGTTGCATCCTTCTTAGTGAGCTCCACTAGTGATTTGATAATTTTGGAAAATTTTTCAATGAAGTGCCTATAGTAACCTATGTGTTCAAGGAATGACCTCACATCCTTGATTATTTAAGGTTTTTTAATGATTGATTGGATGACTCTTATGTTTTCTAGATCCACCTCAATTTCTTTTTATAAAATTTGGTACCCTAGTATAATGCCCTCCTAAATCATCAAGTGGCTCTTTTGCTAGTTAAAATTCAACTTAGTCTCCACATACCATTTTAGTACCTACTCAAGATGATCCATCACTTGTTGAAAATCAGCATCACAAGTGGAGAAGTCATTCATAAAGACTTCCACACTAGTGCCAATTTGTTGTTGAAAGATGCTAAGAACAAGATATTAAAAGGTGGTAGGGGTATTACACAAACTAAAGGCCATCTTCACATATGGAAATATTTCCCAAGAACTTGTAAATGTTATTTTGGCCTAATCTTATGGTATGATTTGAATTTGGTTATGGCTACATTATCCATCTAGAAAACTGTAATACCTGTGACATACTATAGTATCCAACACTTGATTCACAATTGACAAAGGAAAATGATCCTTGAAGATGATCATGTTCAACAATCTTAAGTCTATATAGACCCTTCATTTTTCTCCTTTCTTTGTTATAATGATAAGTGAGCTCATCCACTTACTATCTACTATAGGATATATGAATCCAAATTTCAAGAGCATTTTCATCTTATTTTTAATAACTTCCTTTAATTTTCAATTTAACCTCCTTTGTGTTTATCTTTTGGATTTAATAGTAAAGTTTGTGTAGATTAGATGTTGGCATATGCATGGATCTATCCTTGTAATTTCATAATATGACTAGGTAAAGTATACTATTCATTTGTTTACTACTCTTAATAGCTTCTTTTTCTGTTTCCCTATGAGGTGAGCATTGATAATTATTGGTCTTCCATTACATACTCTAAGGACTCTGGTAATATTTTCAATTCCAAGGGATCCAACTTTGAAGTTTTTGGAAATTCCAAGTCTATCCAATTTGCTTCTAATTCTCTTCTATTTTATGAATTTAAGAGTAGGAACTTGAGCTACTCCATTTCACCCATCTTATCTATGTATACACTTGTAAGGATTTCTGCTAGCTCAATGCATATTGTATAACTGATTTTTTTGTCCATAGTTACCAACTAGGTGCCTTCTTATTTTGTGGTTGCTGCATATAGGAATCTTTGAACATTAGTGGATTTGATAGACATTTTATAGGCTATGATAGTTGTGCTATTTATTGCTCATATCTTGTACATGTAACTGTACCTTGTGTCACTATACATGATGCATGGAACTCTCTTCTTCTCTACTTTACTAAATTTATTTTCCTTAGAGATTTCCAAGGAAAGATCTCTAATTTTCATCTTAGCATCAATTGTACTTAACCAAGTCCTTTCCATAATGATTGGAAATCTCTCTTTGTAGTTGTTCACATGAATTATCAAGAAAACTATTAGATGTGATCATCTACTAACAATAGTCACAATGTCCTCTATCAATCCCAATAGAATAGTGATAGAGTGATCTACAATTTTTGACTTGATATTACACTTTTTATGTGGATGTAGATTCCATATCTTGTACATCTGTTGGTGATAGGGGCCTTGCCAATTTTGGACTAATGAGATATATCATATGGAACGTAGTCCAATTTAGTTGTTAGCTTCGAAGACAATGTTATGTAGATTACCAAGAACACTCGTGTATGTCATTGCATTTAATAAATATAAAAAGATTCTAATAAATATGATATAAGTAAAACCCATGTTGGTACACTAGAGACATATAGAGAATATTGAGAATTTTTATTAGTTTTATGAATATAAGAATAAAAAAAATATAAACACACATGCATCACAATCCCTCATAGAAATAGGTGCAATTCTTATGTTGAAATCCCTCTTATGAATAGGTGGAACACCACATATGAAATGCCAAAAAATGGCTCTTATTCATAATCTCGATGGCCAAACACCATGTTCTATAGCTATGGCCACCTTGGACAAGGAACAAATCATCATAGCTTATGAAAATAAGAATTAAATAAATATTTTTATTATTTTAATATTTTATAATGTTTTGATATTTTAATGTTTAAGGCATCAATAGTGGAATGAGAAAAATCATAGGCTTTATTCACTATGCAAACATTAGAATCTACATCAATAAAATGGGTCTAGGCTATGTAAGCAAGCTAGCACTCTGATAGAGTCTAGTTGCACTTGTGAAAGCAATGACTCAAAACACACACACAAAATAGGAAAGAAATCACTTACCCAAGGGAGGAATATATCTTCATACAAACCAAACATCAATAGCCCAAATAAATTAAAATTAAGACTAAGATATGTGTGAGAGCTCAACTAAAGTATTTATAGTTTTTGCATGAAAATGGAGGAGGTTTGTCAGTGCCTAGGCATTAACGAAGGTTTATCAATGTAGCTAGAGTTGATCCTAGTATAATCAAAGGTGAAGCAAGATAAACTAAGTTTTGCAAGAGATGGGTTAGCATCCCTACACTAACATAGAAGGTGCACTGATGTAGGATATTGAGTGTACCTACCAAATCACACTTTGAGCCTTAAATCCTAGACTAAAGCTAGAACCTAAGGGAGTATGCTAGATGGATCCTAGGATATTCAAATGAAGCCAAAATTCTTTTAAAGAGCTTAGAATCATGCACAAAATATCAAAGTATGACATAGAACACAAGGATGCATCTCAAAAGACTAAGAACCTTAACTGAACATGCTAGACTACAAACATAGAACACATGAAATACTTCCCAAATCTAGGGCTTATAATCAACATAAAATTGCTACTAGACTCCTCATCATTCCCCCAAAATTAAATAAATCTAGTCTCATAGCTTTAAAATTCAAGATACAAGATAGGGATTAGACACATGACAAGATCAATGTAAAGGAATTATAAATGTACAATATAGACCATGACTATGTTACAATACAAGACATCTCATAAAGAAGTGCCAAGGAATGATGGTAGAGAAGAAAATCCCCTTAACATGCCTATATGGAATAGGAAGAATCTAGAAGGATAAGTCTTTATCGTATATCATTTGCATCTATGTCTTTTTTTCATGACATCCATCTTCCAATTTTCTCCTTCCAGCTCTTATGATGCTTATTTAGAAGATCTTGAAGGGAGACATGCTCAATCAAAGAGATTAAGAACATGACTATCTCCCTCTAGATCTCTCTCTTAAGGAAGGTCTTTCATGTACATGTCTTGGATATGGTGATTAATGTTATTCTTCTTATTCTTCTAGGACTAGTGATTTTTTTACAAGACCATAGACCAAGAACTAAGATCTCTTGATCTTTTTTCAAGTAGGTCTATAGAATCTTGAGTAGAATCACCTAGACATGATGAGCTATGAAAATGCTAAAAATCAAGTTAAATCCCTAAAAAACTAAACCATCATTGCAAAAATGGCCATAGGAATGATGATAAGTATAATCCTTTGGGGCATGAGAGAAACATTATCATAACTGTGGAATCAAGGCCTACATGGATAAGTAAAAATAAGATGAAAATAATTTAAATAACCACCAAAATTACAAAGTACATACTTGAATCAATGTCTCTCCCTCATAATTAAGTTACAAGACACCTGGCTTCAGTCACATGAACAATGCAAATGGAAAGAATAAGAAGAACAAAAGCTCATGAAAATTCAAAGAATCCAACTAAGGATCATATCAAACAAGCCACAAAAAAGAGAAAGAAAACCAAAACATTTAAAATCATATCCTAAATGAAATCCAAACTAATGAGGTTAGAAAAATGAAAGATAAATAGAGTACCCCCAAGGTTAAAAAAATCAAAGGCAAAATTTAAGTAACATAGTAGAGGATTGTCATGATTAAACCTTAAAGCTTGAAGAGTCAATACTTACACAAGTGGAAGACTAATAAGATGATTTATGCCATGAAACCACCACCATCACTAGAAGGTAAGCTTGAGCTCACTCACTCATAGTGCCAACCTACTAAGGATTCCCAAGTGGATCCTTCCCATAGTAGACACCTGCCTTGCTTATGCTTGTAAAACACATTGATGGGACATCCATGAATTTCCAATAACTAGTGAGACATCAACATCAAACATGGGTTTTTTCCCTTGGATGACTAAGTCTCATCCTTCATTTTCCCAATCAACTTTCTACCACATATAACAATGCACGAAATAAAAGGAAAAGAGATTTAGAATGAATTATGAACAAGAGAGAGAAGGTAAGAGTGCAACATCACTAGATTTCTTTCATCCATGCACATGTATAGAGTAGGATTTTCAAATTTTTCATTACTAAAAGCTTGTCATCTATCTCTTGGGTTATGCTAATCAATTTAAATCAATAATAAATGGAATTAGAAATTAAATGGAAGAAACATTTGATGTTACCAAAGTTTACAAAGAGAGAGAATTCTAGGAATTTATGGCCATAGGTAGGGATGAGCAAGATATTGTCTTGGAATATTATATTTAAGGGTCAAGTGATCTAGGTAATAGGTTGAATATGCTAAAGAATTTACATGATTATTGGTCCAACCACTCATTTTGATCTTACTTAAGTGATTACATGATTAGTCTAGGATGATAAAAGTACCAATTTATGTGGACCAAAGAGCTTGAAATTACATTGCTCTTCCCATTATCTCTTCTTCTTCATTTTTTCTTCTTTTGTTTTCTTTTTTTTTTCATGTTTCATTCATTTTTTTCATCTTTACATTTTCTTTCATGAGAAGGGTATTTTTGAATGATACATGATAATCATGAAAATGATTGGAATTCCATATCACCCTCTAGAGTCTTCAACTTACATGAACATGAAAATTCATCCCTCACCACATGACATGCATAGGTTCATGAGATCACAAACTATTTTTGACCATGGAAGATCAAGCATGGCAAGCACATGTACCTTGGTCTAATCACAGTAATTAGATCCATTACAATGGTTACAAGGACCCTCGATTATACACCCTTTTCTTGTTAGTGACCAAGAACTCTTCTAGGATTCCAGAGCTTACACCTTAAGATGTGAATCCATCACTTGCTCATGGTTCCAGTAGCAATAGCTTCAACAACTCAAACTATGAATCTTAGCTTGTCATTGAATTTGTGCCTAGTTTACTAATGATAGATAGAAGAAAAATGGGTGGCTAAATTTTGTTATGTGAGATTTATATTAGTTAAGGCTCCACTTTTAACCTATTTAGCACTCTTGCATCATCATCACATCTATAACTCACACATCAATTATTGGCTTAATGGGTGAACATTTATAAAGCACATGAACTAATTTTCACTATACACATAAAACATACTCAAATGAAAGATCAAACCAAAAGAATAAGAAAAGTATATAATGATATATTGTTAAATTTTAAAAATACAAAAGTAAATACCAAACAAATAAATAAACAAAAATGCACACTAAACAAATAAACAATATCATCAAATACATTGAGTGGAGGACTATTCCCCCACAATTAAGTTTAAGATTAGTACCTAACAAGCTCCTTGCTAAACTTATTATTTAGAAGTATATCCCCCTTGATCTCATTTCTTGAAGACAATGGTAGAGATGACAAGCATGAATCCTTATAGACCTTTGTGTTCTTCTTCCTTGTATGAAAAATACTTTCTTCTATGAGGTGATGAATTTATTTCAATGGAAGGAACATGATTGTTACAATAGTTCTCAATAGTGTATGATGATGGAAAACAAGGGTAGTACCTTGCATTAAGGAATTGGACATGTTTCAATCATGGTTAATTTAAAATTACCCATTATGATGGCACAGAGGACCATGATAGACATTGGTGGACCTACAACTATAGATATAATGATGGTGGATATGGCTAGTATTAATGGGGTATGGCATGAGTTATTTGGTTCAAGGGATAATGAATTTCATGGTAGGAAGAAGGATGACATGAGAAAGATTATTATGATGTAGAGGGAACACTCTCAGAATCAAGTTTCATTCTTTGTTGAAGTTCTAGTTGAAAAATATAGATCACAAGGATAAGAAATTTGATCATGGTATGGCCTCTTACTCCTTATTTTAACTTTAATAGCTTCTTCAATGACTTTGTTCTTCAAATCCTTAAAACTTGATCTTATCTTTTGATTTACCTCATCGTAAACCTTGGCAACAACATTAGCAAGGTTTTCCAAAGTCTTTTTCATTCTCATGATTTCTTGAATAAGGGATTCAACAACATCAGTAGGTAAAATATTACATTCACCATTCTTTACATCCTTTTGATATTATAGATATATGTTGGTTTTCTCTACATTTTCATGCTTATTCCATTCAACTTCCAATTTAGATACAACATCCAAACCAATAGGAATTTGAGCCAAAAGCCTCTAATAACGACCACACATGACATATATATCCATCCTTTTATGATTTTATGATCTTATTCCTTCTACTAGATGCATTAATTGTTCATGTTTGTTGAATCCATGATATGGACATTGATTGAACATGCAATTATATTGTTCAATGGCTACATCCAATGATTCATTGGTATCCTTCTTCCATCTTACTATATTTTTTAAGGTTTGCAACTCAGACATAAAAATAAAATATGACATCAAAATATTTTAACATGTCTATTGATGGGATGTGATATCACATGGGCCGTGATATCGCGTCCATCATGATATCGCATCCTCTGTAATATTGCGTATGAGATATCACGTCTTCCCCTACGATATCGTGTATGTGATATCGCAGTCTGTCGCAATGTCTATAAATAAGAAGTGGCTCTCCCTTGTTTCATAATTAGGATATAGATTGTAGCGAAGCTCTAGCAGTTTTCCCCTTCCAGAGATAGATTATTTTCCCATGTCTACCTGCAGTGTGGTGAATGTAATTATACGACATCCTTTATTCAAGTGTGACGTACTTGGACATGCACATGATCGGCAATAAAGATTGAGATTACTTCATCATTGTAACATTCACTTTGTTTATTTATTTAATTTTCATTTACTGCTTTCATAGTTAATCTCTCTCACCCTTGTCTCCTAGAAACCAGAATGAGTACGACTTGATTACGAGCATTTGAGTGTGAATACTTGGTAACCCAGTGGCGTACCTAGGATTTGTGCTTGGTAATCCTAGTGGTAGTCGTGCACAAAGTACAAGATGTGTACAAATGATCAAGGAATGGATGCTCATCACACTTAGGCTAGATTATATTTTCTTACCCTTTCCCTCCTAGCTTAGCTTAGTTAATATTACTTCCTATTGCCTTCAGGAGTAGCAGTTAGATTAGGAACACATCATACACCCCACTCTGGACTAAACCATATGTGACAAAGGTAATACTAGTCCAAGTCGGAAGACAACGAACTGTGACCTAAGGTTAACGATCTAGATGCCACAATTATTCTATCTACGAAGTTCGACTGGATCGTGTGTGAAAATGCTTGTATTCGTATGGTTGAGTGTAGGGGTACCTCACCACTCATCATTGGCGCCGTTGCCGGGGACGGTGCTAGTTATCTAGATTAATTATATCATACAAGGTTGTTGTAAAGGACTTAACGATATATCTCTTAGAAAGAAGTAATTATAAAAAGTCACATGCAAATTCACACATAATTTTACAACAATGCCTCTCCTACAAGATGATAATAATGCCACAGTTAGTGAGGAAGTTCATTGGAGAACCAACAAACTATATGACGATGAAGATTGGAGTATATAACTTGAAGTGGGAGTTTCTTATAAACATGAACGAAAGCAACATCATCCCAATGCATGAAAGCATAACTCACAAGATGACGATGAACCCCCACTGGCCACTACAAGATTAATGCAAATACAAGAGGCTGTTTGAATCTCACGTAGGCATTGTAAAGAGAGCCGTCTACCCAAGCTCGATTTAAACAACTTTCCTAAATTTTCAGGAGGCTATGACTTAGATCCATATCAACATTTACAAGCCTTCTACAATGCTTGTACATTGAATAACATTGATAACAGGTGGTAAAAACTTAAGCTCTTTCCTACGACACTCATTGACCAAGCAAAAGTATGGTATAGATCGTTAAAACCAAATTCGATATGACACTAGTCAACAATGGTAGAATTATTTAACGAAAAATATCAAACCTATGCAAGAGTGTCAGCCTTGAGGAAAAAAATCCAAGGATGGAAACAAGCACAACATGAACCCTTGGACATGGCCTTAGAAAGATATTATGCACTGTTAAACAACTGTCCAGGCCATGGGTTTTCCGAGGAAAGGCTAGTGTACCATATCATTGATGGGCTATGTAATGAAATAAGAGGGACCTTAGGAATGTATGCCCAAGGTCAACTATATGAACTATGAACCCATCAAGTACAAGAGCTTATTAAGCCGGTAGCAAAAGAAGAAGGAGAATCAGCTAGATAGGAGAGTGTTAAAAAACATCAACGGGACCAAAATCTCAACTTAACAAAGGTCCATGATCATAAAAAGGAGAAATCAACCAATCTCAAGGTGGAAACATCATCTTTTCCAATACAAAAAACATTAGAAGAAGCCGAGGCAAAGATCAATAAGATGTTGGAATGGATGAATCAAAAGTGTGGAGAATATATCAACATCATTGGAGATAGAGTTTTGACAACCCAAGAAGTAGGATGAAATAGTAGATAATCAAAAAGAAGGGATAAGGAGAATAAGAGCTCAACTGCCAACCATACGTATGAATGCAAAATTTGCCTGTACAATTACCCCAAGGGCCAATGCCCAATCTTGTCACATTTACGTGAGCATTGGGGAAACACATTACATCCAGAGTTCATACAGAGATACTCTGTTCGATCATAGTGGGAATAGTCCCAGTCGTGGGGGAGACCACCACTAAATTGGAAACACCCTTCATATTATCTAAATCCAAACGCTTATCAAGTTCAACATCCTGTTTCTCCAGCTATGCCACCATACTCTATCGCACCAAATTACTATTCTCCTCAATACTATCAACCCATGTCTCCAACACAACCACCACCTTGTGCACCTTACACTCCTTCTAATTTTCAACATTCTCATCCTTTCCCTCCTTCCACAGTGCCACCAACTGTTCCTAAGGTACCTGCACCACAACAACAACCCACAAACAGCACTTGTGCTACTACTTCCAATAGCAGTGAAAAGCCTCCTCAACATCAAAAGCGTCCTTTCTTTAAACATGACCGTAAGAAGGGAAAACATAATTCTGAGGCCACTGCATCTTCCAAGCCAACACAAGTCCCACACTGTGGTGCATCCTCATCTTCGAACCCAACGCCTCCTATAACTTCATCAAGGCCACCAACTCATGCTCCAACAACCATATGGCCCAATGAACACAACCATGGGAGGCATCATCCTAATCTTTGCATACCATCTAACGGTCACCAACATCATAGTGGGCCAACTTGTTATTTGGAAATTACATCGTATAAAGTGCCTCACTATGCTTACTACAATCAAGTGTGTGAACCCCAATGGGATAAGTATAGACCAATTCCAATGCTTCCAACATGCAAGGATCCTCAACCTTCATTTATTAATTATTGCCATGCTCCACCGTTTAATTGTGGGGGATATCCCCCATTCTAATAACAAGCAGGATTAATAAACATTTTTCATTTTCTTTGATTTTACAACTTTTTGTTTTCTAGTTTTTCATTTTAAAACTTTTTATTTTATCTTTTTATCTTTGTGTGTTTTTGTCTTTTTACGTTTTTGTAAGTAGTCTCATCTATGAATAAAACACTCATGTGGATCGTTGGTTGAGGTGTGTTTTATGTTATTAAGTCATGAGTGATTAATTATTTGGAACAGTGAGCCCATTGTACCCACTCATCCATTCTACAAATAAAGAGGTTCTGTTCGAGGGTACAATGATATTCTTGATATTTTTAAGACTTAAAATTAATTTTGTGTTCATTGTACCCAGAATGAAGAAGGATGGACCAAGAGGGAATGATTAGGATGTGACATCAAGGGGACTTGCGGATTCTCTTTGGTGCCAACTGTGGAGGTTTTCATGCAACATGGTTGTATTAAGATCCTTGTAGATCTAACGAAAAATGGGAGTAAGAGTAATCAAAAGGGCACTCGACAATCAAACGCTGTTCTAGGGGATCCCACTGGAAAGACATGCACCCATGCCTAAAGGTTGGCGGCTTCTCTGGATTCAGTAAGGTGAAAAAAAAAGAAACATAAAAAAAAGAAGTGCCATAAAACAAAAATCACTCCTCCCTTGTATAACACGCCAAGTGATCACATGCCTTGTTGTCATGGTACCCTCATAGTTGTTTATCATGGGTTGAAACAATGCGATGTCACTGATTAGGAGGAATGGACTTGGTCCTGATCTTGGAATGACAGGTTAATGACACATTAATGATGCTTTACACGTAGGATTCAATGTGTCCTGGGTCAGTTACCTCATGTTCCAATCTCTACGATCCTTCTATACTTCATCTCATCTCGTGTCCCATGTGGCATAGAATTTTCATCTCATTCCGGTGATATTTACATGTGTGTGTTTTGTGGAGTTAGTGCGGATTATGTTTAACCCTTCTAGTACCCACAGACACTTTAAGTATGGTTACACAAGGGAAATATAGGTTGAAACCTACTTTGGGGAGGACCCACTTGTGTAATCTTTTGTAATATTCATTTATGACATAGCTCACACACACCATTTCTTACCCTCAGCATAATTTTCAAACAATTTTCTTTCCCTACTACTATCCCTCTGATTCAACGTTCCTATGAATCATCACATAGCCTTTTTCTCTACCATCTGAGGCCTTTATTGATAAATTCCATACCATCATAATTTTCATGCCTTTAGGATTAGTTGAATTACCCTGGAACCTTTTAACAATCATCCAGATATCCTTAGTTTACATTGTTTAATTTCAAAGAAATATTAAAAATTCGGTACATTCTCTAAGTGCCCTAACCTCGATGAAAAAATATATATGTGACCTCCCTATGCTAATCAACATCATTTGCAACTATTCACATAGGGGAAGTTTTTCAAATTCCTCTCTATAACTCACGATTGTGCGCCCCTTGCTTTCATATCCATATCTCGCTCGCTGGTACTCCAATTTTCGTTTCGTCTAAACCTACTTGAACCTGGAGTGTTTTGCTTAGTTGTGGGGGAGGGGCACATGTCAAATATTGCATAAATTTTTTGAAATTCATCATCGCCCAAAGGACATATTTAAGGGTAATTAGTTGTAAAATTGAGAACAAAATGTGTCAAAAAAAATTTCATCCCATTAGCTATACCAGAAAATTAAATTTGGAAACCACCTAAGCAAAGAGGACTCAAAATTATAATCTTTTGGGAACATGTTCTTCCAATAATTAACATCACATGGAAATAAAGTAAATCTACTAAGGCAAGCAGTAAGGTATAACCTAACTTTTGTAACAACCTTACTAACAATTGGTTTTGTGTGATTGCAGATGGCCCCGAAACGCGGACAACAGGAAGGTCCTGCTCAAGGTGTGATCAAACGACCTAGGAGAGGTGACAGACAAGTTCCTACTAAACAACATGTAGAGTAGGAGGAACAATCATTTAGTATCCACCAAGAAGACCATGCTACTGTACAATCAAGGACTACCCTCTTTAAAAGTGGTGCATGGTACTTAAGGGAAATGTATCAATTTTGACACAATAAAGAAGAAGGCACCACGGTTAACAATTGTGGTGTCACTGTTGATTTCTCTATTCAAGCCATATCAAAAGTATTAAACCTTCTGAATACAAGGCCAAAGGTTGCTCAGAATCAACTAGACACTTTCAGAACTGAGCAACTTAATAAACTGTTGACAGAGAATAAAGGGTGGCAGAAGAAAAAGAGAAGGCTGACTAGGATGCCTCTATGACACAAGCGTAAACTTACACATGCACCAATGTACTCAAGGCCTTACAAGAGAAGAAAATCTAGGACATACTTCAACACCATCAAATCCCAAGACTTGTAGTGCAAGAAAATGGAAAGATACCAATGGAGGAGCCATCGCCACCAGGAACTACATGAGTTCCAAATTTTTGTAGTTGTAGTATTTGTGTTGTGTTTTCTTCCCATACTACAGCATTGTCCCATTTCTTTTTCCATCAATAATCCCAAACCTATCCACTGTATAATCACTGTAACTCAAGGACAAGTTTTTATTCAGTCATGGGTGTATGATGGGACATGATATCGCGTGGGTTGTGATATCGCGTATGCGATATCGCAGTCTGCTGCAATGTCTATAAGTAAGAAGAAACTCTCCCTTGTTTCATAATTAGGAGTTAGATTGTAGTGAAGCTCTGACAGTTTTTCCCTTCCAGAGATAAATTATTTTCCCGTGTTTGCCCGCAGTGTGGTGAATGTAATTGTATGGCATCCTTTATTCGAGTGTGACATACTTGGACACGCACATGACCGAAAATAAAGGTTGATATTACTTCATCATTGTAGCATTCACTTTGTTTGTTTATTTATTTATTTAATTGTTATTTACTTCTTTCATAGTTAATCTCTCTTACCCTTATCTCCTAGAATGTGGAATGAGTATGACTTGATTATGAGCATTTAATTGTGACTACTTGGTAACCCAGTGGCATACCTAGGATCTATGCTTGGTAATCCCAGTGGTAGTCATGCATGAAGTTCAAGATGTGTACAGATGATCAAGGAATGGATGCTCATCACACTTAGGCTAGATTAGATATTCTTACCCTTTCCCTCCTAGCTTAGCTTAGTTAATATTACTTGCTATTGCCTTTAGGAGTAGCAGTTAGATTAGGAACACATCATACACCCCACTCTGAACTAAACCATACATGCAAAAGCTAATACTAGTCCAGGTGGGAAGATAGTGAACTGCGACCTAAGGTTAATGATCTAGATGCCACAACTAGTTCGTTTGCAGAGTTTGACTAGATCACACGTGAAAACACTTGTATTCGTATGGTTGAGAGTAGGGGTACCTCACCACTCATCATCTATATAGGAAGATATGGAGTTGGATGGAAGATTTTGATACCATGTTTAGCAAAATTAGTAAGTGTGTGATGAAAAAGATAAAGTTTTTGCCACTCATTATTTGACCCTTATAGTTTACAAGTAATGAAAAATATTTGAACATGGAGTTGGGGATCATCATAAAACTTCCCACTAAATGTGAGAATGTTTGCCATATTAACCTTTTTGATTCTACTCTCCTTAATGCTTTTAGGTGGGATGCAAACTACTTCATGAATTTGACCTTGGTAGGTCCATGGAAATACTAGCTGATCCAAGCCATTAAGTCTTTCATTCAAATGAAGGTAAGATAAATGTGAAATGATGGACTACTTCAAATCATCATAAGTGTAGGTTAAATCCCATAAAATAAGTTGCATGAATATTCTTCCCCTATAATCATTCATGTTGTAACACTAGAAATATCTAGGAGAAGGTCACACCTACTTCCCAACATGTATGCTCTCTTAGTCATGCTCTACAATCATATCATGAATCTCTTGCTTTTTGTGAGTAGCATACTTTGATTGTTGGGGTGACATGGGTTCATGAGCCACCAAATCCTCAATGAAGCCTTGATTAGAAAAAGCCTTCTCAAGGGTGTAGGTGTAGCCTCACTAGGTTCTATGAAAAATCATCTATGTACATCATGCCATCGTCCTAGTTTGTCTTAGTCGAATTTTATCACAATAGGAGGTGGTGCATTAGTTAAGATATTTTTGAAAGTAATTTGGACCAATTGAGGCTTCTTCTTTAATTGATTTTCATTGTTCAATTCATTCATGCTTTCTTTGGTTTTTTATTTCCTATAAAATCAATACCTTAAAAAAATAAAATTGTGAATGTATAAGTATTTTAAGATAATTCACCAATGCCTTCCCTGAAAATGGTGCTAATAATAGGGGCCTTGCTAGATTTTGACCAATAAAATATATCATATGAAACAAAATGCAATATGGTCATAAGCTTCAAAGATGATGTTGAGTAGATTGCCAAGAATACTCATGTATGTTATTGTGTTCAATAAATATCAAAGAGATTATAATACATATGATACAATTAAAATGTGTATTTTCATAGTAGAGAGATATAGAGAATATTTATAATTTTTATGAATATTATAAATATAAGAATAAAACAAATATAAATACACATGCATGGAAATCCCTTTTGTAGACAAGTGCAATGCTCATGTTGTAATTCCTCTAGTGGATAGATGTAGCATCACACACAAAATTTAATAAAAATTTCTCTTTGTTACAACCTCTATGGCCCAAAACCATGCCATATAGTTGTGATCTCCTTGGGCAAGGAACAAATCATTGTAGATTATGAAAATAATAATTAAATGAATATTTTTATTATTTTAATGCTTTATAATATTTTTGGTATTTTAATGTTTAAGATATTAAAGGTGGAATAAGGAATAATCCTAAGCCTTATTTACTATGAAACCATTGGACTCTACATTAACCAAATAGTTCTAGACTACATAAGCAATGTAGCACTTTAATAGAGTCTAGCCACACTTGTGAAAGTGATGACTCAAAACACATATACAATACAAGGAAGGAATCATTTACCCAAGGAAGAAAGAGCTCTTTATAAAAATTAAATAGCAAAATCCCAAATGAAATCTAAATTAAGACTAAGATATGTGTAAGAGGTCATTCTTAGTATTTGTAGCTTTCACATGGAAATGAAGGGGATTCATTAGTGCCTAGGTGTCAACAGAGGATCATCAACATAACTAGAGCTAAACTTGATAATAGTAAAGGTAAAGCAAGATAAACTAAGTTTTTTATGGGATGTGTTTTAGTGATGGAAAAACTTGAGCTGGAAATTGAATCAGTTTATGTGAGATAATTTTACCTCAAGATCTATGCGCCTTGTAAAGGATTTGAGGTGCCTTAGGTAGTGTCGTTGATCACCTAGGGATTTAAGGGTCTATTACTAAGAAAAATGTGGAAAAATAAAAGAAAACAAGTAATAAAACAAGTGTATGAGAGATCCAAAGTTGGATTTGTGAAAATTGAGAGAATAAAGAAAATAATAGTAAAAGATATGCCAAAATAACAACTTTGTAATAAATTACTATAAAAATATGATGCAATATATGTTTAGAGAGGTATAGATTGAGGCTTTTATAGCCCAAGAATATAGAATGTTCAAAGATCTCTCTAAATCTATCATCTGGGATTTAGTACACAAGTACGCAAGGTGTGTTCTGCAAGTTAACCTACACTTTGGCTTGATCAATTTTCTTTTGAAATATTTGCTACAACAGGTTCTTAGTGCTTCTAATGATCTTCTTGTCAAAAAAAAAAAAAAAGAAGTCTTTTCTTGCTAAAGAAAGATGTATTCTTTCCAAAGAAAAATAGGCTTGAATATGGTACCAATTTTCATTTAAATAGGCCACAATTTACTGTTTCTTTTTTGATTAGCCTTTGATGAGTTTTCTGAGAAGTTACATAACATTTTTGACCATTTTTTGGTTAAAAAATGTAGCATTTTTATCACCAACGTTTTTAACTACTCTAAATTTAATCATAACATGTTTGGTATCATATTTGACAATTATAGGCTCAATTATACTATTTTTGTATAATCCATAGCATATTTGATATTTTATGCCATAAATTACACCTTACAAAGTGAGAATTCTCTAGGATTTTGACAAAACAAGGCTATAGGATGAATTTTTTGAAGGGAATTCAAGGAATGTTTTGCTCTTAAGTCCAATCAAAATTACATGATAAAATCTAGCTACAAGGCTTATTTGCTTACAATTGAAATTTTCTTTGAGCTGTTTCATTGGCCCATTTTTATTGATTTTTTGAGGATTGACCTAGAAGACATCAACAAAGAATGTGAAACATTGCTGTAGCTTCATCATAAAGGTTTCTCCCTTTACACTTGATTCTGTAGTTGTCGAATCATGCCAATAAGTGCTCATGATGGTGAGGTAAGGTTAAAATGGAATGATAGTGATCTAAAATAAGGTGATAACTACATTGGCTATTGGAGAATCGTTAACAAGCTAACAAAGAATTCCAAATGTTTTAACATCATGGTTATGACATAGTGACATATTTAATGGTTGATGAGATCTTCATTCTTTGTGCTTGTGATCTTGATTACATGGGCTTGAATTTTAAGAAACTAGTGCTTTGTCATTGACTACTTTTGGCCATTTGGCTCCTATTTTTGAGATATTGATTTATTCAAATTTAGGCTACATTGGTCTCATGGCTTTCTTGGCATCCTTTTTTATGGAGTGAAACCTTCTTTAGGTTTTAATGCTAAGCCCAAATTTTCATTTTTTTTCTTATTGGATGAAATGTTTGGAGATTTGGCTAATTGATTGATAGAGTATGTAGAAGAAGATGTCACATGGCCATGATGCACAAATGTCAAACATAGGTTTTCATCATTAGCAAGGTGTAAAATGCTAGATTTTGGTTATGTGATTATGGCTCAAAAAGGGCAATAGAAGTGATATGAGGCAAGCACTATTGGCATAGTCAAATAAGCTAGTCAAATCTCATGTGTTGATATTTATGTGATAATTCACTACTGCAATGAGTCACATCTTTGTGATGTCTTTAGGCTCATCCTACAAACATAACTCAAAGAGAAAAAGAAAACAAGGGAAAAAAACAAGAGATTACAAGAGGTTACATGAGACAATAAGAAAAAATTGGCCATCATGAGATACAATTGATAGAAGTTGAGAACTATGTATCTTGTGTTGTAGATATATACAAAATTTTTAGTGCTTAAGACCAAGAAGGAAATAGTCATGTAGGGTTGCTTGTTATAGGTTACTAGCTTTGTCAACATTACATATCCATTCAAGTTTGTAAACAAAGGCCAACAACACTAAAAGCAAACATGTCAATGTTAGAAGTAATTAAGGCCATGTGCAGGTTTTTTATGTTGCTTTGTAGGGATTTGATGATGTTCTAAACATGCTCTCAATTGAGGTTTCATGGTCAAAAGGCTTAATATATAGGCATTTAATGTTAATTGGCTAAACAATATCACCCAAAGGATCTACGTAGGCTCAAAAGCAAGTCAAATGGTTTTCACACCTTCATAGCCCAATCCTACATGTGAACATAAGCACAAGAAGTGGTATTTGCATGATATTTTTGTCAAAAAAAGTTAAAATAATGTAATAATAAGGCATAATAAGATCAAAAAAAGATTAAATAAGTTGAAATAAGGTAAAACAAAGTAGAATAAGGCCCAAATAATGTCAAAATAATGTAAAATAAGGTGATTCAAGGTTAAACAGTTAAAGGTAAGATAAAAATAATGCAACACAAAGTAAAATAATATAATCTAAGGTAAAATAAGATAAAATAATATAAAAAACAAGGTTACATAAGGTCAACATAATATTAATTTTTTATTTTGATTATTAATGAGTGGAAAGGTACCCCTACACCCAACCATACAAATCATTATGGTGTTACACGCATCCGATTGAATTCTATGGACCTATAGTTATCTAATGTACTAGCTCCTCTAGGAAGTGAAATGGGCATTAAGAACGTTCATTGTCCTCCCAATTACACTTGTGAGGTTCAAGGGTATAGTTTAAGTATAATTGAGATATATTATTTTTCTTGCTTTATATTTTATGGATTTGGTTTCCTACAACAAGAATGAAGAGTAGAGTAATTTAAAATCTAATTTGTTATTATCTATCTAGCCTAACACAAGTAACCGTTCCACTTTCTAGACACATCTTGAACACATATAACACTACTAGGCTACTAAATGTTAAGTGTTATTGGGTTATCAAGTACTATGTGAATGCTCTAAATGGTTGTTCTCATGTTCATTAACTACTAGAAATAAATTGCTTAATTCATATGCATTGAAATAAAGAGCATGAAAGTAAAATGCAATAAAAAAAAATATTAAGCTATTCTTAGTGTTGCAAGGATTGCCAAAAGAGTTTATTTTATTCTCATCACATTGTTGCACTTAGGTGCATCAATGCTCAAACAAAGAACTGTACACATAGACTTCTTTTGCAGGCACTTAGAAAATATTCTAACTTTGAGAAAAAGAAACAATAAGATCTTTGCTACTCTAACTAAGAAAGAACACAAACTAACTTGAAAACTAGAGCCTAGGCACTGTATTTATAGAGTTGGGATATACACCCCAATGTTGCATATGTGATGTCGCAACTGATGTTAAACACATGTTCATCATACCCCCATGACTAAATGAAAACTCATCCTTGAGTGAAGAAGAGGAGGAACAAATTCTTTACAAAATATATTAGGTAGGTATGGAATTATTGACTGACATATAGACTAAATCAATTAAAACCATAGACTATGAGTGCACAAGTGTACAAAATTATAATTTTTATAACATTTTGTATTCATGAGAAGAGGAGTGAATACCATGGAGAATATTGACATCCAACACCTCTTGGCAATAGAAGAATGAGAGAGAGAGAAAAGAGATCCAATGATCACAAACGATCCTCATTGTGTGGTCCTATTGCATCATCATTGGTGAAGATAGTCCTACTTCTAGTCCATGCTTCCCACTGTAATCGCAAAAAAATCATGAATTAATATGCAACGTGTAACACATAATAGTTAAATGCCTTGTCTTGTCGGTGGTTATACTTGGCTATGTTGTGATTGTGGTAGATTGATTTCTTCAATAGGTTAGCAGGAAGGCTGATGAATAGGGTAAAATAGACAAGTGATCCATTAAGTTGGAAAACGTTTAACACAAGAAAATATTTGAAAAGGGTATAAGAATTCACAATAATGAAAAGAAGAACTCATTAAAAATTGTTGTGAACATGTGTACAATTGGATATCATTGATGGGATAACAAAAGAGAATTTGATTGTAAGAGTATTTAAGGATAAAGAACTTAACTAACCCAACCAAAAGATATGCAAGTGGGTCCTTCCCAAAATAGTCACAGGCCTTTTAGCCCTTTCATAACTTCAAACCAAAGAGTCCGTGGGCCTCATGGATGATTAATGATTATAGAAGGTTAAGTACAAAAATAAAAAAGAAACTAATTAAAAATTCTAGCACATCAAACCAAGACATTAAACCAAAACATGAAATTGGTAGTGAGGTGAGATATGGAAAGCATAAATGGATAAGAGAGAGAGTGTGTGGAATGGAGTTTCTAATTACAGTCACATGAAGTCCCTTGTGGATTTTATGGTTAAATAAATTGATAGAATCCATCCTTAGTCTAAACCAAAACCAACCTTATTTAGTGACTTTGCATCGACATTCTAAGACTAATCCATGCCTTGAGACATAAGAGTGCTCCCATAGAACAACCATCATTCCTTATTAGAAAAGAAGTAGGAATTGAGGAAGGGCCTTAGTTATAGGGAGCTAATCCCATAACCAGTGCTTGTAGCCTATTTATTCTATCTAAGAGGTGTGATTTGAATTTCCATTGTTTTTTTAAAAATGGAAACCACACCATGCAAAAATGCATGCATTTATTTTGTCCAAGGGGTGTGATTTGAATCTGTAAAGACAAAAAACGTCGACAGTTGGAAATACCGACCGAGATTCTGTGTATACAGTTTTAACCATAGATCTGTGTGAGGGCTATGTTGGAAAAAGCGAATTCACGGTGCCCTGAACGGTCTTGTCAATCAGATAGGGACTTACAGGTCAGTAAAACAATGAAGATTACAGATCTTTGCGTGCTACGATTTGATTCGAGGGATCGTGAAACGGGAGGAAAAAGATGTGGATGGATCGCTATGATGATAATGTTAAACACGCCGAAGAGGTGCTAATCAGGAGAGAAACACGTGATTTTCAAAGATCTATGTTCCGATTTTTGAAAGAATGTATGATTCGTATGTCACATTACAATGGGAGAGACCCCCAATAACTTGATACAAAATGAGCACAAAACAACAAGGAAACTATCCAGACAGAAGTTTGATCTACCTCGTAGGCCAAAGCTAGGAGGCAAGGATGGTCAGGCTCTGAGGTCTGCCGATCAACTGTTTCTAACCGGTAAGGCCTGCAAACTGGGCGAGACAATCTCACAATCCGTGTTCTGCTTCTTTGCTTCGAG
>MNCI01005663.1:117314-146898 GCA_015680685.1 Gnetum montanum | reverse complement strand
GCAGGTACATGTTGAGCGTGCTTCAATTTCTTTCAGGCTGTATTACACTCATTCGTGTTGTGTTGCGTGTATGAGCGTAATTCGGTATAAAGAAAACATGCTCAAAATTGTCTTACGCTCACTACGTAGCTGCGTGTAACAAAGCGTAGATAATGACTAATTTATGCTCACTGCGCGGCTGCACGTAACGACGCGTAAACAATGTCTGGCCTTAGTGATGAAATACGCAATGATATGCACCGCCACGTAATGAGCATAAAGACAAGTTATTCATGCGCCGGGAGAAAAAGTGTCGAACGTTGTGCTTCTCTGGACTCTGCCTTCGACTATTTTGGAGCTTATTACGCTCATTACGCTGCCGTGCGTGATAGAGCGTAAACTTGTCCTTGAATAAAAGACTTAGCAAAATACACAAGAGATCGCATATCACGTTGCTTAAGCTTCTCCCTATGCTGAAGCAACTATCCTTCTGATGCCGGACTATGTCGAAACACCATCACGCTGAGCGTCATTACACTATGTCGCGTGATATGGCGTAAACAGTCAAAAGCATAGAAAGATTAGGAATCTGCACAGGAAGTTGCAGACTTGATGCTACGCGTCTCTTGGCGTTGCTTTGTCTTACTCCCCCCTCTGGAATGCTGAGATGCACCCTTGCCTGAATTGCGAATCTTTGCGTGAGGCCAACTTGCGATTTTTAATGGTGTTTCAGAATCCTCATCATTTTTTTATTAGAACCACACCATGCAAGGACTTATTTAACTTCCTTTTATTGGATGACACAAAATGGTAAGAAATTCATAAAAATACACATGCACCCAAGAAAATAGAAAAGCACAAAGAATATCGAATCCCCTTGGAAGTCATACCTTGTTCAAACATTTGAATTCTTCCCAATTCTAGAAACTACTAAGTCATAAATTTATTAAAGTTTTATTAACGAAAAAGGGACTACACATTTCCAAAAAAAAAAAAAAAAAACCATAGAGTTTGTGGATGGGTGGATGCTATGGACTCACTACCTATTGCATGAAAGGAAACCATGTCCTAATTATTTGTAATGAAATTCAAAGCCAAAACCTAGACACCAACAATCAAATAACAAAAATAGTACATACCACCATCAAGTAACGCATTACCAATGTACCTGGCACTTATTAACAAAATGTTAGAAAATTACACCACATAAAAAAATATATAAAAGAAAGTGTAAAATGTTCAAGAAATATCAAATGTATTAATGATGGTATAAAAAAATTAGAAAAGATTAATAACAAACAAAAAAAGAAGACATAAAATAAAGAATGTTTAAAACAAAAATTTGTAAAACAACAAATGTGTAAAACAAAAAGGTTGAAAAACTGAGAAGCCACTTTGTATGATTAGAAGGAGTGAGCATCTCCTCCATGACTAAGTTAAAAGGAGGAGATCCAAAGTATAGAGCGTGGTTGTCCATTTGATGAGGTGCTTGTTATGTTAACTGGTGTATGCTCATGGAAAGATTTAATTTGTTAGATGTTGACTAGTTGTTTCTTGTTTGGATCCTCAAGTTTATAGATCATCATAGCCCTAGAAGAAAAAGTCTTATAAATAATGTAAGGTCCTTTCCAAAAATTTTGAAAGTTAGTTCATTGAGGTGCATGTATGGGGTTCCAGTAAAGAACCTTGTCTCTTAGTTGAAATTTGAATTTTCTAATTTTTAAATCATGACACTTTTTGTTATAGGCCTTGTGCAACTCGTTAGATGATAGGGCTACTAATTGATTTTCATCTATTAGGTTGAGATTTATTAGTCATTATTTTTGGGCTAGACTTAAGTCAAGGTCAAGGTCACATGTTGTTGAAAGTGTATGGAGTTCAGATTGAATAGGATGTGTTGGTAATTTTCCATACACAAGCTCATAGGAAGAATAGACTATAGGAAGTTTCTAGGATGAGCGATAGGCCCAAATGGAATCATTCAATTTTGTGCTCTGGTCCTTCCTATACTTGCTAAGAGTTCTTGTTAGTATCCTTGTGATTTCTCTATTGGTAACCTCAGCTTGACCATTAGCTTGGGGATGGTAAGGTGTTGTAAATTTATGTTCAACCCCCAAGCATTGTATGAGTTTCCAAAAAGCAATGCCTATAAAATGAGTTCCATTGTTAGAAATTAATGTAAGAGGCACACCAAACGTGTTTACAATGTTTTGTTGTAGAAACTGAGCAACATTAGAAGATGTATAGTCAATGATGGCTACTTCTTCTACCCATTTTGTACAATAGTCAATAGCGACTATGATGTTCATCTTTTCATTTGACATGGGCATGATGGGATCCATGAAATCAATGCCCCATATGTCGAATGGTTCTAGTAGTTGAATCCATTATTTTGAGTCCCTCTATTCAAGCAGTTATTCCACCATCTCTTTAGCATCATTCACAAGAGCAGATGTAATGGTGAGCATTCCTAAAGAGTGTTGGCCAGTAGTACCCTACCATCAGGGTTTTAATGGCAGTGCATCTCCCAACATAGTGTCGCCTACAAGGACCTTCATGAGCATCTTGGAGAATGCGTAGTTGATTAGCATCATGGATACACCGATGAACTAGGCCATCAATGCACACTTTGTAAAGATGTCCGTTGATCTCCATGAAGTTCTTTACCTGGTGAAGAAACTACTATTTCTTCTAGTGATCCAACCCTTGTGGCATCTCTTGAGTGAGAAGATAGGTGAGAATGTTATCATATCATTTTGGCTCATTGGGCATTTGTTTAGTTATAGCCCTAGCAAAGAGGAGTTAATCAGGAAACATGTTAGAGAGTGGGCTTTCTTCCTATTTATCATCCCATCACAACTAAGACAAGTGATTAGTAACCACATTCTCAGTGCCCTTTAAATCTATCATCATGAGATCGAATTCTTGCAAGATCATCAATCATCGTATGACACAGGGACTCACCATTAGCTTGTTTATTAGGAAGCATATGCCACTGTGTTCTATGTGCATAAACACCTTGTATCTAAGCACATAATGCCTGAACTTCTCAAGAGAAAACACCACTGCCATTAATTCATTTTTTGTAGTGGTGTAGTTCAGTTGTGCACCTACAATGTTTTGACTGGCATAATGGATGTAGTATGGACATTTCTTATCATCTAACTATGTTAGCAAAACTTCCAAGGCATAATTTGATGCATCTGTCATGATATGGAATGGCCTAGACCAGTTGGGTGCTTTTAGGATTAGAGTTTCTACAAGCTTCTCTTTTAGTTGCTAGAATGCTTTCTCACATTCTGCATTCCAAAATAAGGGAGCATATTTCTTTGTTAGATTGACCAATGATTTTGTGATCTTAGAGAAATTCTTTATGAATCATTGGTAGTAGCCAGTATGTCCAAGGAATGAGTAAACATCTTTAACTATTTGTAGCTAGTGGGTTATTTCTTGGATGATCCTTATTTTTTCAAGGACCACCTCAATTCTTGCTTGCAAGATTTTGTGCCCTAGTACAATGCCTTCCTAGACCATGAGATGAATTTTCTACCAATTAAGCCACAAGTTAGTTTCAACACACTATTTCAGCACTTACTTAAGGTGATCTAGGGCTTGCTTAAATGTAGCTCTATAGGTGGAGAAGTCATCTATGAAGGCTTCCACACCGCTACTGATCTACTATTGAAAAATGCTTAGGACTAGGCATTGGAATGTGGTAGCAGCATTGCATAGACCAAATGACATCTTACAATATGAAAAAGTCCCCTAGGGACTCATGAATGTTGTTTTCACCTATTTTTCTAGTGCAATTTGAATTTGGTTATAGCCACTATAACCATCTAGAAAACTATAGTAGTAATGTCCAGCTATTGTATCAAGCATCTAATTAACAAATGGAAATGGAAAGTGGTCCTTGAATGTTTCCATGTTTAGGAGCCTAAAATTGATGTAGACCCCCCACTTGCCACCTTTATTTGGAATAATTATAAATGGGCTAACCCACTCACTATCCATAATGGGATAGATGAGACCCACCTTGAGGAGTTACTCGATTTCCTCCTTAATGATTTGTTTCAATTTGGGATTCAACCATCTCTATGGCTATCATTTTTTTTTTCATTCTTAGGTTAGTGTAGATACAATGCTAGCATATCCTAGAATAAATCCATGTGAGTTCAAGATATGACAAAGCAAAAGCTACTGACCATCTTTCAACTACTTTCAATAGCATCTTCTTCTATTTTGGAGTAAGTTTTGCATTGATTATAACTAGCTTCCCATTCTTCAAAAATACATATTCCATTCCAGCTAGTAGCATTTTCAAATTAGGGGCTCTTATTTGAATTTGTCAAGAATTTCCAACTCTTCCTAGTGAGTATCATCATTTGTATCATTAGAGAGTTGGTAATGAACTTGCTTAAGTTCATCCATGCCTATGACAGACACACATGTCAAGCTCTCAATTGGTTCCATGCAACGTATGCTGCTTTCTAAATCAGCGGTCAACCACTAGGTGCCCTACTATTTTGTGGTTGTTGCATATAGATACCTTTAAATTTCTACTTCCGGTGCACACTATTTACATGCAAAGATAGATGCTTGCTTAATAGCCCAAAGTTTCTACACACAATTGTACCATGTATCACTGTATGAGATGCATGGAGCTCTCTTCTTCTTGATCTTTCCAAATGTATTTTCTTTAGATATCTCTAGTGAAAGATCTCTGATGTCCATTCTTGCACCGATAGTGCTAAGTAATGCCCTTCCCATTATGATTGGAAAATTCCCTTTGCAGTTCTCTACTTTGATTACTAGGAAATCAACAAGATAAGACCACTCACAAACAGTGGTCACAATGTCTTCTACCAGTCCCAATGGAATAGTGATGGACTGGTTTACCAATTCTAATCTAATGTTGCTCTTCTTGAGAGGAGGCAAGTCCTAGGCAGTGTACATCTGATGAGAAATTAAATTAACACCAGAACCTGAATCAAGAAGAGCCTTACATGGTTTGTTCCTAGCAATCTACAAATAAATTAGAGGACTTCTAGGATCAGCTAATTTTCTGGGAAGGTTTCTTGCATGAATACAATCAAACACAGTGTGAGTAAGCATTATACTATGGATCCTTGGTTAAGTTTTGTTTGAAGGAGGCCTAAAGAAGTTTAATATGGAGGAAGAGGTAGGAGCAAGGTTGTCAACCACAGGTGTAGGTGAAGGCTTAGGTGGATTATGGAGTCCAAAGAAAGGTCTTTTCTTTAATTAGGTATTTGACCCCTTTGCTTAATGATTGGGTTGCAAATTAATAGCCCTCATAGCATTGTGTTGTTGCAGTTAAGTAGGTAGATCACCCTGCATTGGTGGAGCAAGTGATAGTTGTGCAACTAGAGGAGGAGCATGTCTAGGGATAGGAGGAGGATAAGGATAAGATATAGTATCCCTTCTTTCATGTGGTGAATAAGCTCAGTAATAATCTGAAGGGTGGTAGTGAGGCTGGACATTAGAAACATGATTGGAGGAATCATGTAGAGACATGGGTTACTGAAAATGGTAACCATATAGATCATGCTAACAATAAAGATATTGTTGTCTTGGCGATGCCAGTGCCAATGATTATGGTTGCTGTCATTGTTGATATTGTTCATGCAATTGCAATGGAGCTTCACTTGGATAATATGATTATTGTTGATCAAACTACCTAAGATTACCTTGATGACAAGATAACCTTCTGGATGTTTGCCTTTGTGTAAGTCATGGATTTAAGGCATACATCCCAAACTCTTATAGATGTAACACAACAAGGCAACATCCCTTAAGATGTTCATATTGGTAGATATCATAGCCATGATCATCATCTGATTCACTATCCACAACATATTCTATTGTAGTAATCTTTCCCTTAACCTTGTGATATGCACATTCAACTTCTTTGCACCTCTTGCGCTCACACTCACTATTTTTTTCTTTGGACTCTTCAATGATTTTGAGAATAGCTTAGAATCTGTTATCCAGTGAGTCCCTTAACTAATCAACCTTGGCTATAAGTTTAGATTGAAATTTTTGGAGTGGAAATTCTTTCTTATGCATCCCCTCATCAAATACAAACTCATCCTCACTATCACAAAATTGAACCTCCCTCTTACAAATGAAAGGATCCAGATTGTACTCTTCTACACTTTCTTTTTTTCTTAGTTCATCCTCCTCTTTGGTGACTTTCTCTATTAATCTTTGTATCTAATGGGTAATTAGTTTTGACAATTGCCCTTGGGCATAGATACCAAGGGTTTTCCTCATTTCATTATGAAGCCCATCTACAATGTGATGAAGTTGAACTAATTGAGAATAACCATGACTGGACATTTATGCATCAAGGCATAGTATCAACCAATCGCAACATCCAAGGGTTCATGTGTTTCTTGTTTCCACCCTTGAATTTTCTTCCTTAAGTTGGACACTCTGGAGTATGTTTGATACTTATCATCAAACAACTCAAGCATGGTACTCCATCATCTAGTTGATTCTAGCTCTAAGGACCTGTACTAGTTTTCTGCTTCTTTGATAAGTGTCATGGGAAACAACTTCAATTTCCGCCACTTGTTCTCTATGTTCTACAAGGCACATGCATCTTGAAAATCTTGAAGATGATTTTACGATTAGATTTATATCCTCCTTCAAATCGAGGAATATTATTCATGTCTAGCCATTTGATTCAACTATCCTTCACATGCCTTGTTGGAATTCTAACTGCCTTTGCAATGTTAAGCATACTTCAAGTAGAAAATAGAGGTTCATTGAGGTCTTAATCATGTTGCCTATGATGCCCTCTACTATGCCTTCATTCATGGTGATGTGCCTTTCTTAAACATTTGCACCCTTGATATTGTCTATCCTGGTAGTCCCTTTGGTTATTTTGGTCCAGTCAATCATTTCATTCATTTTGATCACCTTCATGATGGTCTCATCTTCTATGATCACAGTTCGAGCTAGATCGAGAAGAAGATGATAAAGGGGAAGAGGAAGTAGAACCAACACCATCACAATGCCTACTACTGCCTCTTTGGTGATCATGACCACGATCACGATCTTGCTTCTTGTTTGCATCCCTATCTTGACTTTCCCCTCTAGATCCTTCTTTATCATTGGATCCCTTGTTACCAGAATCAAGATTGTAAACTATGGAGTGCAACCTCTGGTTTTAACCTTCATCACCAAAGTCAAAGAGAGGAGTTTCATTGAATGAAAAATCCCTAGAGAAGGGTTCCCCACTAGCATGTTGGTACAATAGGACTGGAGAATTGTTAAGTCTTTTTCCCTTCGAAAATTCATAGTGTTGCTCTACTTATCGATCCTATAGACATTGTGCTTCAGTGGAATGATAATCCTTTGTGTCAGCATCTTCAACAATATGCTCCCCATGGTAGTCTTGAAGACCACATTGTGCAAGCATTTAATAGAGCATTATAGGAGCAGCACAATTAGGCGGCAACACAATGTTGCCCTCCATGTCACACCACTGTAGCTGTTCATCCTAGTGTAGGATGAAGGTGAAGTTCAGCACATACTCATCAGGATGAGTATATATAATTCAATATTGTTGAGGCATTGGTAGATTAACTCTATTGGCCTTGGGTGAAGAAGCGCTCATGTGAGAAGAAGACATTTTTAGTTAGCGAATAAAAATCATAGTGTTCTCTTAGAATTTGTTGTAGTAATTATGAAATAAGATATGAATCTAAGGTTTGTTCCAATGATTTAAATACTTTTCACTAAGTCCTAGATAGTGCACAAAATAACAAAAATTTCCCCAACAATGGCACCAATGATGAGTGGTGAGGTACCCCTGCATCAAACCATACAAATCACTAACGTGTTACACATGATCTGGTTAAATTTTGTGGACCTATAGTTATCTAATGCACTAGCTCTTCTAGGAAGTGAAATGGCCATTGAGAACATTCGTTGTCTTCCCAATTACACTTGTGAGATTCAAGGGTATGGTTTAACTGTAATTGAGGTATATGATTTTTCTTACTTTATATTTTATGGATTTGGTCATCTACAACAAGAATGAAGAGTAGAGTAATTTAAAATATAATTTGTTATTGTCTATCTAGCCTAACACAAGTAACTGTCCCACTTTCCTAGACACATCTTGAACACATATAACACTACTAAGCTACCAAACGTTAACCATTGCTGGCTTACCAAGTACTATATGAATGCTTGAAGTGGCTGTGCTCATGTTCATTAACTACTAGAAATAAATTACTTAATTCAAATGGATTAAAATAAAGAGCATGAAATTAAAATGCAATAAAAAAATATTAATCTATTCTTAGTGCTACAAGGATTGTCAAAAGAGTTCATTTTATTCCTATCACACTGTTGCACTCAAGTACATCAATGCTTGAATAAAGAACTATACACTCTTAGACTCCTTCTATGGTCACTTAGAAAATATTCTAACTCTGAGGAAAAGAAATGGCAAGAGCTTCACTACTCTAACTAAGAAAGAACACAAATTGACTTGAAAACTAGAGCTAAGGCATGGTATTTATAGACTTGGGGTATACACCCTGATGTCACGTACACGACATTACAGCCAATGTCAAACACATGTTCATTAATTATTTTAAGGTCAAAAAAGTAAATAACATAGTAAAAGGTCACAAATTAATAATATAAGGATATTTTAACGTTAAGATTAGTTAAATTGACCAAATATTACCTATTGTTAAGGAGTCCATATAAACCAAAAGAAACATTTTGCTAAAGTGACCCATTATTAGAACATAGAAGCTCCAAAAGTGGAACAAACCCCCCATAATGGATAATCCCAACTTGGTTGTATGAACCCTATGTCAATCTTGTAAGAGGAAAGATTATCATTTTCTTTAGCCAAGGATTAGAAGATTGGAGCATCTTGAATAGAGGTTAAACAACACCACATTGTACAATATGTGCCTTACATTTCAATTTTGTAGTTGCAAATTATTAAAGAAGCAAAGATACTTTTAGCTAGCTTTCCTGACACCTTGAACTTAAAAGAAAAATGGTAGGTTATAGAGCACTAGCTATAACAACTTTTTTCCTAATATTGGTAGATGAATCACAAAAGTTACATCTATTTTCTTTAGGCCTTAGAAGCCTATGTATGGCCCAATCATAATGATATTATTCATAACCATCACTTATGGCATGGCCATCTTCCCATGCACATCCCTAATGCCCATCCCCTCCTATCATGCAAAAACATGATGCCCCCTCATATGATGTCAAAACATGATGCCAAAACATCAAAAACAAAAAATATCAGCCTCATTACAACACTGCTTGATGTGGACACCAATTTTCCCTTTTAGATTAGCTACAATGCATGTTCACACTTGCAAGCTATTATTTTTCCACTTTCAACCAAGCCATTGCATTTTACCCTGACAACGATGTCCCAGACTCTCCTTCAACCTCTTAAGTGCTCCACCTTGTCAACTTGGAGCCCAAATCTAATCCTCCTCATTCTTCTATGAGTTAGTTCATCATATTTTGAATGTCTTATGTTCATTGTTTCCCCTCATTAGTAACTACTATTTTGTGTCACAATTCCTTTTCATTTGTAGTGTGTATTTTAATTCATTTTCTCGTCTTTAGTTCTTGGTGTGTCTTTTAATTTGTTGTTTTATCTTTGAATTGCACTAGCATTACTATGACAAATTAAATTTTTTATATTGTTTCAAGTTTTAGTATGAGCCACTACATCTTGTAGATGGGAAGAGAGTCAATGTGACATCATGTAGTATGTAGTCTCTTGTTGTTCACAACTTTTGATGTGCAATGGGATGCATGACACATGAAATCACACTTTGTGTGTACAACTATTTACAAAGTGTTGGGACTCACAATTTACTTGTAATAATCTATGATGACATGTGATTTGCAAGGCCTTGCAAAATACTAGAGAAAGTATTCTGTGAGGACATGCAACTAGAAAAAGTGTACTTCGAGGAAATGTGAGTCTCATGTCATTACAAAATATTGGAAAAGGTGTTCTATGAGGACTTGTAACTCGCATTTCCTCACAGTTTACTAAATGTTAATTCCTTACATAATTTTCCATGCATATTATTTATGTTATCACTGCTTGATGTTTAATTGATTATGTTGCATTAGCAAATATTGTCAAAGCTAAGAACATTCTCCAATTATATTAATTTCTTTGCAAGATTACTAGAGAAGGTTATTTTGATTACATTTTCTTTGTCATTGGGGAATATTTTTAAAGTTGTGTTTGAACATGGATCTTGTTAGAATGATAAGGATTAGCAAAAGGGATCTTCTACATGAGTATTTTTTGTTCTTTATATGAATTAAGCTCAAAATTGATAGTATATATTTCTTAATTTAAGTAATTTTATTTATTTTATGGTAACGTTTTATTTATTTGCATGAATTGTAGCTATTAGCATTATCTGTGAATGTAATCTGCAAACAATTCTAAACTTGCAAGAAATGTCTATTCTTTCCAAAAAAATTAATGAAAATCAAAATTTATTACTGGATGAAAATGGATGAAAGTTATGACAAAAATATTATTTACAACTTTTATGAATGGTTAGCTAATAGTATGTCCATTATGGAAAGTACTCTACAAGCTACTGTGCAAGAACAAAATTTCACCTTCAATGTTCATGACATTCAAGATGTTATACAAGTTCAGTATGATAAAGAGGTAGCCATCAAGGATCAAAGGTGAAAGAAAACTAAGATTCACCTAATCCAGTATGCTCAAAATTTTAAGATGCAAGATGATAATCCCACTGATTATCCAGAACTATTGTTACTTTTCAAATTTATGTAATGGTATTTATTTCTAGTGAAAGTAATGAAAGTGAATATTTCCAACAATGTAATATTACTCATGTGGGCATTGGAAAATGATGAAAGTATTCCATTTGATATCCCGATGACTATACTGTATGAGATGAAGAGATGGGCAAGTTTATGGTAGCTACATGATGTGAAAGAGTCCCTTGGCTTTTTGATTATAGTGACAAAATTATTATTGAAAAAAATATTCATTGTATGGCTACTCAACTAAGAAGAGTACATCAGTGTCCAATAGGGGTGAGACCTCTTGTTTTCTAGAAAGAGCTTGAAAGCCAAGCTGCTAATGATAGTTGCCAACATGAAAAATACTCTTACCAATCCATCAAGGATAAGTTGGAAAATGTGATTGAGACATTAAAAAATTATTCTCAAAGTAATGCAACAGTTTGGAATGTTGTGGAGGGGCTAAAATCATATAGGTCATGTTTGATAGGAGAAAAGACGCAATTGAAGGTCAAATCTAATAATTATGTAGCTGAAGAAAATAGTTGTATCAAGAAGTTTCTTATTGATAATGAAAAAAATGGCCAATTAAATACACACACTAAATAAGGAAATTATGTCATTAAAAAATGTTACAATTAACATTTTTGATAGCAAAGATATTCATGCGATTGTGGTCAATACTATTGAGGTGTGTGCCATGTTGTAAACCTTGTCGTTTTAATACAATGTTCATATCTTTTATAAATTCCAATGGTCTTGGTATTGTACATGTGTTGAATAGAAATGATTGATATGCTAGCAATGAAAGCTTCTAGAAGATTATTTAATTCAATTGAAGGAGACATCAAAGAAGTATCTGAACAAAATAATCCAAATGAAGAAACATGTATGTAGACTTGTTTGAATCACTTTTTTATGTATGTTGACATCCATCTTATGAATGTTCATATGTATGTGATGTAGACTTCAACAACCTCATCAATCAACCTTTTGGTATAGTTCAAATAGTGAAGCCTACTAACTTCATCACCTTGATTGGTTAATCATGTGCAACAGTTCATAGAGTGATGTAGTTTCATGTCACATGCTGTTTAGACAATGAAGTGCTTGTTATGTCACCATTTCCTCCATTTGTTATCACAGGAATGTCTTTTAGGTCTATACACCAACTTGGGTGAAAATAATGGCTTGATGATGATGTCAATGATGTGTACATTATGTACCTCAAGAAACTTCAAAAAACAAATGTTGATTTTCAGGAATCAGTATAATATTTTCTATTTAATACTATGTTTCAAGTGTTTACAAAGTCCCTGGAGAGTCAAATGCAACATAGCCAAAAGAACTTGTTGAGACATCTAGCAAAAAACCCATAAAAATACATTTGATCAATGGTGAAAGGGATACATTGGTTGAAGAATAGCTTGATGTGTTCATGGCAGAGAAGGACTTTACTGAAGATGTGAAAATCAAAATCTATTGGGATGAATTTATTGAATTGGGATAGCAATTATTTTTCACCCCATTCAATATTGATGGTCACTGGATGCTTATGGTTGTAGACACATGTACAGAAAAATGTGTTCATAAGTTAATGTCAAGGTTTCTTGAACACATAGTTGTTGTTCAAAAGTTAATGTCAAGGTTTCTTGAACTTTTATTGAAAGGTGATTCTTAAATTGCTGAAAGCACAACTAAGGTGAAGGGAAAGTGAAAGAAGTCACCATCGAAATGGATTATAGTGGCTATGCAAGGCATTTATTCTCAAGAAAATGGATATGACTATGGCATGTATACAATATTGCTCATGCACCATTTAGTATTTGGAAATTCAACAATGATTTTTTTTTCATGCATTGAAATACCTTAGTACAGGAAATTCTTGGTTGTTCAGTACTTGACCAATCATGGACAAGAATATGTGTGCAACATCTTGTCTGCAAGGATTGTAGTGGGCATGGACCTTATCCCATTTCTAATGTAAAAAAAATTCAATGATGTAAATGCCTCCTTATCATGTTTAATGAAAGGCAAGTTTTTTGTACATGGGAGAATAATGTATTTATATCAGGGTTATCAATTGGAAATATATATGGTGTTCATTTGTTTAATATTGTGATTATTATTTTTTGAAATTATAAAAAGGTAATCTATAATTTGTAAGGTTCAATATGTATTCCAAATATTGTTCCCCTCAAATAAGCAATTTGTCATAATATCTACACAAAATATGCTTCTCATATCCTCCTTTGTGTAAGTAGCATAATTTTATCACTTTACTTTTCTTGATCAATTGCAACTACATGTGTATTGCACCTTACTCATACTAAGTTCCTACCAATGAATGCAAGATGTAGTCACTCACAACATGATGTAAAACTATTTTTCCTTCAACCATGAAATAATGCAAAACATTGCATTTGGTAGCAAATCAAAAGTTGCAAGTTTATGTGCCTCGTACTCCATCACAACATTGCAAAATATATGTGTGTTGTTATGTGAGACATAATTATGTGCTTTCCTACATATCATAGCTCATTGCAATTAGTAGTAGAAACCTTTTTCCATAGTGTGAGAGGGTTTGATATGCAACATTCAATAAAAAGTTGAAGCTGTGAACACTTGTACGATGAATATACAACTCACATTTGGATGTAGTTCATAATAGAAACCTCTATTTACTAGTTCAAGGAACTACAATCTACATGTTTGGTGAGCCAGTAGTTGCTAATAAATTTTTTGTTATCAAACTGCAACTCACATGCCTTCACAGTACATATTAGAAACTAGTTTTATTAGTGCAAGAACATGCGATTCGCATGATTTGCATGGGTAGTCTTGGTTTGAAAAATTTCATTGATACAGTGCGACTCAAAGAAGGTCACATTTGACTACTTCATGCATTTTGTATATGGTGTGAGGGTATGTGATTCACAAGACTCTTTAGTTGACTGCTAGAGTGTGCCTTGTAGGTGATCACATCTCCAAATAAAAGTAAGATTTTACTAGTGCATGTGGATGCAACCCACACATCTCCATAGAAATCATTTACTACGAGGTCATGAGATTTGCATGACCTTGTAGTATGCTTAAATTTTTATTCTTACTAAATGTAGAGATCAAATATTAACATCTTAAATTGGGAATTATTTTCACAACTATGGAAATGAAGAATGCAATCAATATTTTACTTAGTTACAATAAGGTTAGTTCATTGTTTTGGCATCTTTGGAATGATTCCTATAGAAAAAATGAATATTAGGCAATGAAAAAATGGTTGAACTCTTTAAATTTAATTACCTCAAACCAAAATATTCTCTAAAGAAATGAGGCACCAAATGACAAAAAGACATGTCCAACAGTTAAGAAACCTAGTTAATCAGTTGTGACATAAACCATAACAATGTACATGGTAAACAAAATAACAAAATAAGAGTTAACAATGACTATTCAACATCCTCGGTGTGGGTATCATCCTCCATTGCTTCTGCAACTACTATGTCCATGAAATCTACCTCATTCACTCTGTCATCAACTAACTTAGTAGGGTTATCTCACATTTGAGTCATATCTGATGGGACTACCTTTGCAATGGGCTCTAGTGTGACCATGTCCATCAACTCTGGATTAAGAATATCATCCACTAGCTTCCCTAAACCATTTTCTCTACAAACTACCCTCAACCACTAAAATGTATAATTAGCTACAATTTCACAATTGATGGTGAGACAGGTCTATCTCCTCTCCATGTGACCAAAACATTGATGCATTTGAGACTCGAATGCATCAATCCTCATAACAAGACCATCCATGTGTGTGTTCATCCTAGCCTTCATTACCTTCAAGTATTAAGGGATAGTAGTCCCATCTCCAAATTTCTACTGTTGTAGTGGCTAAACACAGATAGCATGGGGTTGATCACCCTAATCATAGAACTCATTCCATCTAGCCTTAGCACCATCCCTTGGTACTCAAGGATTAGGAAGCCATACCAAATCATTAAAATGAGTCTTAGAAATCCTTTGACTATAGAATTCATGACCCAAATGAGGTAATTAGTCCTCACTAAATAATTGCATCTCCTTTACATCAAGATCAGGTGCTAGAATCTGCCAATGCCTAAAACAAGCTCATGCACCTGATGGAAATGGAATTGTTGTTGCATCCTTGATTAGGACTTGCACCCTCCTCATTAAAATGTGGGAGTAATTAAGGGAATAGTCTCCCTCCAAATCAAGCAGGATCATCAATGCAAAAGACATGACATGCATGTGATGAGTCACAACAAGGAGGTTAGTGTGAATATCCCTGACAAGAACTATTTGTTCATGGTAGAAGTTTTTGTAAGGCCAACCAGTCTCATCTAACTCCACCTCAGAAATCATGGCAAGCAAAATTTTTTTTCTAAAGTTGTAGTAGTGAAAAATTCCCTACATGCATCAATGACCATGTGAAGTGTGTGCGCTAGGATCCTCTTTGTCAATGGATACCCAAAATCACCAATGTGTACAATCACAGATGATGCTACACCTTGCATATGCAAGATATAGAAGCAACATGCCTCCTCTTTATAATATTTAGGCTTGCCACTCATGTTGAAGCCAAGGTGATGCTCAGTGAGCTTAGGATGCATCTCTGGCCACACCACTAGCAACAATGAACTAAAATCCTTAGGACTTCGTATCGAGGCTATTCTAAATTGTGCCTCTTCATGTTGACATTTCTCTCATGCATGTCACTCTTGCGCCTGGTGAATCTCATCCTATTCGCTTTGAGCATCTTGTGCAATGACTTAGGAGTGTGCTCCTAGGTATCCCTTCTACCCTATTGTCCTTACAAGCTGGTCTACTTTCTTCAATCAATTGGCTATGTACTACCTCTCTATGAAGATAAAATGCAAAGCATAAAAAATAAAAATAATTAAAAATCATCTTAAAAACTAGTATATATCTAAGCTATCAACATAGCCATTACCATATGTTTAATGCTAAAAATAAATAATTATAAATAAAAAAATGTGTAACTTTGCCTACACTCAAACTCAACTTTCCATGACAAACTAGCAACTTTTGATCCCTCCAGTTAAATATGTTCTAACATAATAGTATCTTTATTATATAGAAAAATGTTTTTGCATAATCTTTTTTTAGAACATTAAGTGGCCTATTAGCCACCACTAACCAATTAACATATATGTCTAACTTTTATATTTCTTCAATGTACTTAGTTACATCTATCATCTTTAAATACTCCTACTTAATGAATTAATAGTCTTGGAACAACTTCAATGAGAAAAATCCTAGCTTGCATTAAAGTACAAGGTAATTATTTCCTTTGCATTTCTGATTTTAAGAAAATTGCAAATTGCAGCCACAAGAAAGTTGCTTGAGTCTTTCGATCAACCATCAAGAATTGCATCTAATTATTATACTCATGATGAGATGCTTAAGTCTAGAAACCTAATAAAAAATAAATTTTTAAGAAAGAGGTAGAAGCTTGGAGCCTATGAGTTCTTCACGAGTTCTTTGGAAAAGAAAACCATCTGATGTTATGTATGTGGATGAGAAAGAGTCTACTATATTTGGAGTAGATGATGAAGATCTTTATAAGTCATTAGAAATGGCTAGGGAAGTGGCACTAAAACACATAGGTAAGCTAGTAGAGCTAGAGTGATCAAGTGGCCAAGTGCATCCTCCTACTCCTGTTGCATCCCTTGGCATTTTCATAAGAAAAAAAGTATTATGCATAATTGGGCATAGTAGTCATGCATGTTGTTGATTTTGCAAATTTTTTGGTAGCTTTTATGTTCCTAGTTCTTTTTTTTTTTGCTCATGACAATTGGAAACATATATTTTTGTTGTGCATGCTAATTTATGAACTAGTGTGTTGTAAATTCACTATGTACTAGCATCAGTTTCATCAATTCTATGCCTCATTATGCATTGGTGTATTGTTTCAAGTTGATCATTAAATTATTAAGAATGTTAAAATTGATAAAGTAATCCTCATGGGACATAGATCTAATAATGTATATATTATTGATAATTGTGATTTAAGTATATATAATTTGAAGTGTTTAATTAGCAAATTAAAAGATGACTAATTGTGACATAGAAGGATAGGCCACTTAAAACTTTGAAAGTCTCAGCTTTCAAAAAATATATCATTAAAGGACTATCCAATATTCAATCCAATAAGGATAGGGTATGTGAAAAATGCCAAAAAGATAAGTAAAAAACCATATCCTTTAAGAGAAAAATTGATATTACTACCAAACATTCTCTTGAATTATTACATCTTGATTTAGAAGGAACTACTAGGACATGTAACCTAGGAGGAAAAAGATATTTCTCTATTATTGTTAATGATTACTTAGGGTTCATTTGGGTAATCTTACTAGCCCATAAGGATGAAACCTTGTATTACTTTAAGAAACTTTACTATAATATTCAAATAGAAATAGGTACTTTATCAATAAGATTAGAAGTAATCATAGAGGTAAATTTAATAATATCAATTTTGTTAAGTGTTATGATAATGAAGGGAATAAGCATTAATTCTTAGTTCTTAGAATACCTCAACAAAATGTTGATAGCAAATATAAGAACTAGGTGCTTCAAGAAGTGGCAAGAACCCTATTCCATGAGTAAATTTTGCAAAAATCATTTTGGGGAGAAGCCATAAAGATAACCTACTATGTTTTACATTTGATTCTTATTAGATCCAACATCATAAAGATATCGTTTGAGCTTTATTATGGTAATAAATCCAAGGCAAATTACTTTATAGTTTTTAGTTGCAAATGATTTTATTTGAAAAGTAAAGATAAATTAGGTAAAATTGAAAAAAAACTCAAAGGTATTTTCCTTGGTTATTCATTCATAAGAAATTCTTATAGAGTGTATACAAATGCATGCTAATAGTTGAGGAAGTGGTTAATGTTATTTTTAATGAGATAGATCCATGTTAATTTGGACATGTCTAAGAAGATGATAATGAACAAATGGTATCACAACTTCATCTTAAGATTTGGGATGACCCAATAGAGGAAAGTCATGAAGAATCTGCCACATCCAAGAATCCATCAACTTATTGGAGATTGGTGAAGAGCCACCCCTTAAGTCAAATTCCAGTTGATTATTATGATGGGGTAAGAACTAGAAGGAGTTTCTACGTAAAATCAAACCATGAATGTGATTAAATTGTTTAATAAAAAAGTTGAAAATGACATAGGTCGGTAAATTACTTCATCATCCCAATTGCTTACTACATTTGAGACATCAGAAAATAGTCCTTTGCACAACATATCACTTTATACAAAAACTAGTGTTCGTAAACTTAGCATAAATTGAATCAATAGCCAAAAAAAAAGAGACACATAAAATTGGAATGTATTCTATAGAACCCTAGTTGTCACCATTTTTCCTTAAACACATTCAAATCTCTAAATAAGGCATTGACTAACACACATTACCAAACATACCCTTATAAAACCCATATTGGTCATCTCTATTAAATTGATGTTGTATTGGATTCCTAATAACTCTATCCCATAGTTGTAGTGTAGCCCAAAAAATAGTGCTTATTTTGAAATTTAACTTCAATTTACAAACAAATTCGCTATACCAAGAGGGATGAGGAATAAAACAAAGAAGTTCTAGAAGTCTACATATGCAACCTCTTTCAAAAGTTTTCTTCACATGAAGTTGTAGAAAACCTTAGGAAAAATTGATAAAATAAATAGAAAAATTCAGAATCTTTAACATACCCTCTCCATCATTACTTTAGGTGGCAATGATTTTTGCTATCAGCTATCTCTAGTGGTAATGGTGATGTCCCGCTTAGTGTGCTATGCTTCTCTGCAATTTGCTATGGGCGAGGTTGCAACAGTTGTAATGTGTCATTTTCATGAGTACCCTATTTTTATTTTTTACATTTGTTAAGTAATGTGAGCTACTGTGTATCACATTTACCTTGTATTTTAACTTTTGTCCATGTGTCTTGCATGAAATACTACAAACTATAATCATTTAACATATTGTGAAGATAATGCATAAAGTAGTAACCTGGCAATTTAAAATTCTAATGTACATGTTGCATGACATGTTGTGAAGCACAATTATATTTGATTCTATAATTAGTAGATACTTGCACTTTGATGATTAAATTTCTTCTATTTTCCAACATTTACATGTGAGTCACATGTACTAGCAACAATAGAATGCAAGTGTCATGTGGAATGAAATGAATATTAATGGGACTACTTGTGTTTTGCATCAAACTCACAATTTGCCAGTCTAAACTACATCTCCCAATATATGTTGTGAAGAATTTTTTAATTTAATGTTGTGAGTTGCATGAGCTCGCATTGTGAGGAAACACTTTCTATTTTTTATTAACGAGTTTATGCGGGTTGCATGTACTATCAAAAACAAGTTACAACCATCATTCATAAGGCATAAACTACTGGTGTGAGTGGATGCTATGCACAACTGCCTCAAAATTTATCAAAAGTGTGTGTATAAGGACACAATAATAGAAAGAAACTTTTTTCAATCTTTGTATCTATTATAATTACTATTCAGATTTTCAAAATATTAGAAATATAGAACATAGTAGGATAGAATTTGTAGCATGTAAGACAGAAATTATGCACTCTGTGTAATCCAAAAGTTAGCCAACAACATAAACTTCTCTCCGTCATGTAACCTAGACATTCTACTACTACAGATTTGAGTGTGAGGGAGATGAGTTCCAGTTACAACCTTGGCTATCTTCATTACATTTTACAAATTAAAATAAAAAATGTTATATTGTTACACTTGATAATCAGAAATTAGATATTCAAATTTAGGTCATTGGAGCTAGAATGTGTCTCTACCTTCTATAAATAGTTGTTTATGGTAGTTTAGATTAGAAAAATTTTGGTGTTAATTTTTAGTAGGGTTGTATCAACCTGACAATCTTTTGTTACTTGGTAGACCATTTTCATTTTCTAAGAATAAGAACTTAGACTGAATCTGCTCAACATATTTTTCAATTTCAAGAATGCTCTCTTTATCTATGGGCATATTATTTGCAAAATTTTTGAATGTCTTTTTCAATTTTTCTATTTTTTATATCAAGCTTTCATTTGCATTATCCTCAAATGCTTCGAATTGCTCATCTAATTTCTAAACGTCCATTTTCTTTTATTCATGGAAAGATACTATTGTGCTCTATACCTCATTGATATTTGATTTTCTAGTGGTTGATCTGAATTTCTCTAGTGTCATTACTATGATGCCCCTTCATAGCTTGAAAATTCATGAGGTATAAATGAATTTAGCTCAAAAGGGATTCTTGAATTAAAATACTCATCTCTAAAGAAGAACTTATATGTGCTCGTATATCCTTTGACTCATATAAGAACTTTCATTGAATGCTTGTAAAAAATGACTAAGGCTGGACCATCTACACTCACAGAAAATACTAAAGGAGAACACCTTGGACACCTTATACCAAGTATCTCATTTCAAAGAATTTTGACTATGCACAAGATATTCATCTTCTTTATCTAGTACTTGTTTTCAATCATCATCACATATTTCAATTGCCTTTTCCCATGACTTCTTATTGATTTCTCTATCCTTTCTATTTATTAGATATCCTGCATCTTTAAGTCTTGCATTGTTCTAGTAATATAGTTGTACCTTTGTCAAAGTCCATATAAGCTAATCAATGCAACGGTATTTCCTATTTTTGATATCTCTCAAGAATTTTCCTTTTAAAAATCCATGATAGGACTCCACAACACTATTTGTGTGTTGTTGAGCATGAGGACTATCATGATAGGCTTTTTCCCACATCCCTGGGAAATGAACCTTTAAGCCCATAGCAAAAAAGAAAAAAGAAGGAGCATATAATCTAAATATATTAAAACTATAATTACAACATCAAATAAACGTATATTTACAAAATTTATCTCCATTTATCTATTGGCTCTTTAGGTAATTGATGAAATGAACACTCTATTAATGCTCATTGATAAACTTGCTATATTCCACAACTACATCCATAGGAGTTTTGCATTCATTCGTAATAAAGTTCAAATGTGCTACCATTGCCTTTCTTGTTGTAGAATCTCTAACCTTTATTGCCAAGTTCTTCCTTCATGCCCTCCAAACATGCCAAATGCATAGAAAAATATGATAACCAAATACATACCTGAATATTTCACATAATATTGCACATTCAATTCTAATATCTCCATGTTTTGAACTAAACTTTAAAATAACAAAATAAATTTTAGTGTTATAATAGTTACCTTATAGCATTCATTTCAACTTTTGAATCATTTAGCATGAAAGCATTTACTATCCATCATGCCTCTTGGGACCTACATCTTCTCATCAATTTAGAAAGCCAAACTGTGACATCTCTCTCTATAACCCTAGAGGAGATCACCCATGCTATAGGTAGTTCATTGTAGTATGAATCAAAACCCAATACTGTGTGAAGATGGAGCTATTTATAAAAATCCCTCTTATATTAGAAAAATTAGCCAATTGTAATACAAAATATTCTTAATACATGATTTCTAAAAAATACCCCAAATATTTACTTACTCCATATTTGTTGGTGTTGAGGGTTGAATCCATAGCAAGTATGCTATTTTGGGATAGACCTATCATCTTTTTCAGCATCCATGGTGATTGCAACCCAATGATTGTTGGGATAGACTATTCAATGTTCTCCTCTTAATAGTAAAAGAAGAAATATGTGGTGCTTTGGTACCATAACCTCATGCTAATTTTATCATGCTCACTTTTTTTTATATTCCAGTGTAACATCTTTGCAAATATTGTAAATGTTGTTTTCGAAAAGAAACATGTTCCTCTTCTAAGATACCTTGAATTCTTGCCCTTCATTGAATAGATCCTTAATATATCTCTCATAAATCATATCTATTGGAAATCCTTCATTTCATAATGACACTATCTTTTGATGTATCTCAAGGGAAATATGTATTAATTGATCATCTCTTCTATCTAACATGAGACCAAGCAAGTTATAATAATGAGCTTGTGGCATGTCAACATGATGCATTTCTTCATATATAATTCATGCAACATGCTTAGCACCACTCATAATGCAAACTATGAAATTACATTAGCAACCAATCTTTTTACTAGTCTTATTTCTTTTTCCTTTTTCCCTAGGTGCCATCCCTATGGTAACATTCAGGCCATATGAACAATGATAATTGATTCATGTATACACATGGACATTAAGCAAGACTCCAAAAATATGTTATATATAAAATATTTAATAAACATTATTGATGACTTTAGAGACTTAAGAAAACCTATCTTGTATGACAAGTGTAGTGGTTTACTTAGGAGCAAGTTCCCTTTTTCCATTTCTATTGATTTTTGTTCATATAAAAAAATTCACACAAAAACATTACATTTCTTTGTTTGCTTGCAAATAAATCAATCACTCTTTCTTTGTATATCCAAGCAAAGGAATTGCTATAGAAATAGGATAATCTTATTTCATTTTTTGAAAATGGGCCAATTATCAAGTCTTGTATTTCTTATTGCCATGTTGTTTTCCAAAAACTAGCATGCTCTCACCATCCTTACATCTAAACAAGAATGATTTTTGGGTGCTAACTCAAACAACAATTCCACATTCTACAAACATTGTAAATTATAAAAATAACTTACAAATTAAAATCAACTTCCATACACATCTTTGAAATCTCCGTGAACCTTCTTTCTACTACTGCTCTTCCACTGGCTGCAATGCTGCAATTTAATACCTTAGTTATTAGTTTGTATTCGTTTGCGCAATGTATACTGTTTCCTAAGTTGATGCAAGCTTATGCATACTGTAGTCTCTCATAGCTCAAATTAAAAAACTATGACTCGCATCCAACCCACAGCCTTCATGCAGTCACTTATGGAAGGCCTCTTACAACTGGAAGCTCACATTCACACTTGCATGGAAGCTTCTAAACCATCGGAAGACTTCCAACATAGATTTATAAACCAATGCAAGTTACTTTCCATAGTAGTCTACTTGTAGCCAACTTCGGAGGACACCCACTTTTGGTCATGTAAGGCTCTTACAGAAAGTATTTTACATAAGATGTGAGTGGGTGCATCTAGCACTCCTCACACAATAGCTTCAAGAAGTGTTCGTGCAACCAGAAGCTTCCATTTTCCTTGGCATCATTACGTTTAGTTGATGAGCAGGCTTCTAGCAATATTTTACAAAGGACTATGTCTAACTACTCGTAGTAGTCTATCTGCAACTACCTCTAGAAATGGTTTTGCTTTCGGTGATCTACACTTTATTGGAAATCAAAGCTTCTAGTCATTGAAGGCCCTTGTGGAAAGTGTTTTACATTGGATATAAGTGGATGTGTCTAGCACTCCTCATGCAGTAGCTTTTGGAAGTGTTTGCACAACCAGAAGCTTCCATTTTTCTTAGCATCACTACCTTCAATTGATGGAAAGGCTTCTAGCAATATTTTACAAAGGATTGCAATGGACTACCAATAGGCGTCTTTTCATAGCTATTTTCAAAAATGATTATGCTTCTGGTGATCTACACTTTAGTGAAAATCAAAGCTTTTGATCATGGAAGGCTATTCTGAAGAGTGTATTACATAGGATGTGAGTGGATGCATCTAGCACTCCTCATGTAGTAGCTTCCAAAAGCATTTGCACAATTGGAAGCTCCCATTTTCCTTGGCATTTCTACTTCAAGTTGATGAGAAGGCTTCCAATAATATTTTACAAAGGATACAACAAATTGCCAATAGTGGTCTATCTACAATTACCTTAGGAAAGGGTTCTACTTTTAGTGATATGTACTTTAGTGGAAATCAAAGCTTCCAATCATGTGAGGCTCTTCTAGAGAGTGGTTTATACATGATGTGAGTGGATGCATCTAACACTCTTCACACAGTAGCTTCTGGAAGTGTTCATGCAATTGAAAGCTCCAATTTTCCTTAGCATCATTACTTCTAGTTGATGGAAAGGTGATGAGTGGCGAGGTACCCCTACACTCAACCATACGAAACGAGTGTAGCACACGTGATCTGGTCAAACTCCGCAGACTAAATGCCTACATGCCCCATGGAACACTTGGGGTTAATCATTCGTTCTCTTCCCAGACTAACTTGTGGTTGTCACCGTGTATGGTTAAGTAAGTATGAGGTATACAATTTTTATGGTCTTTTCTGGTTTTTCTCCTATGCTATTGAGGTGAAGGGTTGAGAAAGCTAACTAACTCTAACTAAGGACTAAGTCTAAATTAACTAGCTTCAGCATCCATTCCCACTTACTGTGTACACCCTAAACTATGCAACTGTGGCTACCAAACGCTAATCGTTACTAGGATCACCACACGTAACACACATGCTTAGAGTGGTCATACTGAGGTACTTAACTAGCCTAAATGTAATGAGCAGCTGATTCCTTGACTAGCCGTACACATTCGTAAATGCTCGTAATCAAGTTGTACTCATTCCGCATTCTAGGAGTTGAGGGTGAGAGAGACTAATTGCAATGAGTAGCCGATTTCTTGATTATCCGTACACATTTGTCAATGCTCGTAATCAATTTGTACTCATGCCATGCTAATGTAGGTAATAAATAACATGTAGGAAATAACAGGTAATAAAATCCTATTCCATACACTGTAAGGTTTATCCACAAAGCTCATCTTTATTACCGTACACAACTTGCATTTAGGTACAAAGCTGCTCGAATAAAGATCTGTTCACTTGGGGACTCCTACTATGGGCACATGGAAAATATTCTATCTCTGGAGTGATCAATCTGCCAGAGTTTCCCTACTTTAAGCCTAGGATGGGAAATAAGGGGAGTGCTACCTCTTATATATAGATTTGGCGACGGATTGTGATATCATGTACATGACATCGCAGGGGACGATGCGATATTGCATACGCGATATCGTGGCTTATGCAAATCACATCTCATCATACCCCCATGAATGAATGAAAACTCGTCCTTGAGTTCCTTACAATAAGATCGAGAAGGTATAGAATTATTGAGGGGAATGGAACTAATGGGATGACATGTGAACGGATCATTATTACAAGACTTGATAAAATTATTGTTCATGACAACAAGGGTGAACACCTTATTACAATGACATCAGGCCTCAGTTGGCAACTAAGAGAAAGAGAGAGAAAAAGAAGTGTTGTTGCTGCCAATGCCAAGATTGTGCCTTTGTTGTCCATCCATAAGTGCACCATCGATCTTGCTCCTTGCATAGCTGCTTCAGCTCTGCTCCATTCCAAGTGGTTCCTCCCGATCTGGTCCATTATTGCATGGTCACCATCTACACACACAACACGATCTTAATTAGCAAGGGTAAATGAATCATCATGTAATTGATACCTTGCTTCAGTGTAAATTCATTGGCTAGGTTGTGGTATGGATGATATGGATCAGGAGATATATTACTGATGACTATTGAAGGTGTAGGGGTTAGGAAGAAAATCAAAAATTTTGGGGCTAGGAGAAAATCGAAAAAATCAAGCCCCATACCCCCATGACTAATTGCGAACCTCTGGTAGCGTTAGAATGGAGAAAGAAAAGGAGTAAGAAAGATAGATAAAAAGGGGCAACTATAGCATCGATGAAAGGAATGTCAAGATAGTAATGAACAAAATAAAATTAATTGCAAAATGTTAAGGAAAAGAATTTAACTAATGCTCCAAATAGGAATGTCAGTGGGTCCTCTCCAAAGCAGGCTTATGCCCTTAATGCCCTGACAAACCCACATTCAAAGAGTCCGTAGGCTCTGGGAATGTCATTTGGAACAAGAGTTAAAGTCTTAACCACAAGCATTTACCAAGAAGAAAACAATGCATCAACCAAAATATATACACTAATGATACAATCAGCAATGAGGTGAACAATGGAGAGAAGGATGGAGAGAAGAAAATGGAATGCAATCTCAAGAACAAGGTGGTGTACAACCCCTTGTATGTTTTATGATTAATGTAACTTGGCAAGTATCATTCCAACTTCGGCCTCAAACCAACCACATCCAGTGACTTCACATCAATGCATTCGGCTGAACCCCTTGGGTAACAAGAATGCATCCTCCAAGAGCCACCACCATTTCGACAAAACAAAGGAGAGAATGGGAAGTGAGAAGGGCCTTAGTTAGAGGGAACACTTTTGGTTCCATAACCAGTGCTTGTAGCCCAAGTTTATTCATCTAAGGGGTGTGCTTTGAATTCTCACTCTCTTTTTTTGTTTTTATATTTTTGTTTTATGTTTTTATGCTTGAGAACCACACCATGCAAAGACTTTTTATTTTTATTGTCTCACCTTAAGATAGTTGGGTAACATCAAAATGGCAAGAAAACCCAAGAAGAAAAACATCCAAGCACCCAAGAGAATGGCCAACACAAAAGCATCAAGTTCCCTTGAAGTCACACCCTTTTCAATTCTTAAGTCCTTCCTTAGTTTGAGAAATACCCAGTCACTGATTCGTTTAAGTTTTTATTTGAAGGGGACTGTACATTTCCAAGCCGAGAGAGATCATAGAAACTGGTGGATGGATGAATGAAGTGAACTCATTGCCTATCATATCAAAAGAAACATACCTTAGTATCAACATTGTGACTTAAAAGTGAAAACCAAACATTAGCGATCAATATGAAAATAGTTCATACCATCATTCCAAACACTTATTATGGGACAAACTTACAAGGTGGATCACACACACACACACACACAAAATGGAAAAAGTATAATGATGTTGTAAAACAAAAACTAGAAAAGTTAAAGAAATTTGTAAAACAAAAATTAGAAAAGTTAAAGAAATTTGTAAAACAAAAATGTGTAAGAAAAAAAATATTTAAAACAAAAACGTGTAAAACAAAAATCGATAAAAGAACTTAGGGCCCCATATAATCAGCATAGGTGACCATCTCCCCCATGACTGAGTTGTAAGGGAGAGATCCAAAATAATGAGCACCTATTTAAATTTCTAAGAAGTGTCCAACTTCTCCTAATTGATGATCTTAGATTAAGGGGTGGAAGTTGGTGATGCTCATATTCCAATGTATATATGCTTTCATTATGGGCATGGGTTTCCTCAGTTTTTTCCATGCATATTTGGTTGCTCCTTTGAGTAGCTTTCAACCACAGGGTGTCTACTATCGGTTGTGTGGTTACTACATATAGGCATCTTTGTTGTAAAGTTTCAAGAGCACACCTGTTGCATGGAGGCATTTCCTCCATGTCATCACCCGATGAATCACTGTATGTGATGCATGGAACTTTCCTCTTCTTAATCTTTCCAAAAATGTTTATCTTAGAGATTTCCAAGGAAAGATCGTGGATCCTAAGGCATGCATCTACTGTCCTAAGCCATGCCATTCCCATTATAATTGGGAAGTCCCCTTCGTTGTTGTTCACTTTAATCACCAGGAAATCAGTTGGGTAAGACCAACCACACATAGTGGTAATGATGTCCTTCACCAATCCTAAGGGAATGATGATGGACTGGTCTGCCAGCTTGAGTTGGATGTTGCTCTTCTTAAGTTGGGGTAGGTTCTAGGCGTGATACATCTCTCGTGAAATTAAGTTGACTCCAAAACCTGAGTTAAGAAGAGCACTATGTGGTTCATTCCTGGTGATCTGTAAATAGATTAAGGGACTCCCAGGGTCAGTTAGTTTCCTGGGAAGGTGGCCTACCTTAATCCAGTTAGTTACGGTATGCATTAACATAACCATATGCGTTAAGCTCTAATTTTGGATGGAAGGGTGCTTCGAAGTGTTAGATGGTGGAGGAGTGTACATGGGCCCAACCGCTTGTTGTTGCGAGAGTTTGTCTAGGCTTTTGGTTCTAAAGTAAGGTCTTCTCTTTTTACAGTTGTCAGAACTAGTAGCAGGTTGAACATTTATAGCTCTTGCAGCGTGACATTACTGCGGTTGAGGAGGAAGTTCCCCTTGCATTGTTGGAGCAGGAGGTGTTATGGGAACTACTTGTGGTGGAAGAGGTGCAGAAGGATTTGGAGGATGGTGTGGGTATGGAGTGTCTCCCGGAGGAGAAGGAGTCCTTCTAAAGTACTCCCAAACTTGGTAGTGATGGTTGGGGGTTGTGTGACTCATAGAGTCACTTGGAGAAATCAGCTGCTGCACATAATATCCATAAGGGTCAGGCTGCCGATCAGGGTACTGATGTTTCGGCGATGGCATCCCCCATGACTGTGGGTATTGCCACTGCTGATGCTATTCGATGGGCTGTGGTAGAGTTCCACTTGGATAATACGTTAAGGGTTGGTGGAACTGCCTTGGGTTACCTTGTGGATAAGGTAACCTTTGGGGTGTTTGCCGTTGGTTGAGTCTTGGATTAAGCGCATACACCCCAGACTCCTATAGATGTGAGATGATGGGGCAACATCCCTTAGGATGGTCATAGTAGCAGGTCTCACATCCACCATCATCATTTGTGTCAAAGTCCATAGTCACATCGGAGTTAGTGATTTTCCCCTTACCCTTGTTATGTGCAGGGCCTAAATCTCTCCACTTTTTGTTACCTTTGTCACTACTTTGTTCAACCTTAGAATCTTCTACAATTTTTAAGATTGTATTAATTTTAGAGTCTAAGGAACTCCATACGTCATCTACCTTAGCCGCTATTTCTGTTGTGAGCTTTTGAAGCGGCATGGTCTTTTTGTTCACCAACTCTTCGATTGGTGACTCATCCTCTTCATCAAAAAACTTCACTCCCTTCTTTCGAAGAGAGGGATCATGGTTGTACTCTTCCATACTTTCCCTTTTGCGTAGCTCACCTTCTTCTTTTGCTACTTGTTCCAAAAAGCTATGTACTTCATGGGCTCTAAGTTGTGAGAATCTTCCATGGGCGTAAGTTCCAAGGGTTCTTCTAGTTTCATGCCTTAGCCCATCCACGATGTGGCGAAGTTGATCCCTCTAAGTGTACCCATGGCCCGGGCAATGATGTAACAATGTGTACTAGCGGGCCATGGTAGCATCCAAGGGTTCATGTGTACCTTGCTTCCAACCTTGGATCTGCTTATGCAAATTGAACACTTTGGAGTACGTCTGATACTTTTTTTTTGAACAGTTCTAGCATCATACTCCACCTCCTGATGGTTTCTGGTTCTAAAGACCGGTACCAGCTCTCTGCTTCCTTGGTGAGTGTCCCTGGGAACAACTTAAGTTTTTGCCACTCATTTTCTATATTCTGCAAGGCACAGGCATCATGAAATGCCTGTAAATGATTTTGCAGATCAGCATTGTATCCCCTTTCAAATCGTGGGATATTGTTCATGTCTAATCATTTGATCTGACTATCTTTTAAATGCCTTGTGGGAATCCTAACTACCTTTGTTATGTCAAGCATACTTTGGGTTGCGAGTAGGGGTTCATCATGATCATCTCTTTCATGATGCCTGTGATGTCTGCATTGTTCCCTACTCTCCCTATGTCCTTGCCCTTGTCCTCTCTCTCGACTTTTCTGTTAAGGTCTTTCATCCTTCTTACCTTTATCCTTACCTTTATGTTCATGGTGGATGCGCCCAAATGTGGAAGGAGAGGGTGAGTGATGTGAAGAAGGGAAAGAAGAAGGGGAACCATCGCCATGATGATGTTTCTTGCCTTCTCTTCGGCTGCTACGACCCCGATCGTGGTGATGATCTAAGTGCCTGTCCTTAGCATGAGTGGTTGTTCCCTCTGTGAATAGTTGGTGTTCATGGGCATCAAAACCAGGA
>MNCI01005663.1:45714-116678 GCA_015680685.1 Gnetum montanum | reverse complement strand
TTCTCCTATGCTATCAAGGTGAAGGGTTGAGAGAGCTAACTAACTCTAACTAAGGACTAAGTCTAAATTAACTAGCATCAGCATCCGTTCCCACTTACCGTACACACCTTGAACTATGCAATTGTGGCTACCAAACGCTAATCGTTACTGGGATCACCACATGTAATGCACATGCTTGAAGTGGTCGTACTAAGGTACTTAACTAGCCTAAACGTAATGAGCAGCCGATACCTTGACTAGCCATACACATTCGTAAATGCTCGTAATCAAGTCGTACTCATTCCGCATTCTAGGAGTTGAGGGTGAGAGAGACTAATTGCGATGAGTAGTTGATTCCTTGATTAGTCGTACACATTCGTCAATGCTCGTAATCAAGTCGTACTCATGCCACACTAATGTAGGTAATAAATAACATGTAGGAAATAATAGGTAATAAAATCCTAATCCATGCACTGCAAGGTTTATCCACAAAGCTTGTTTTTATTGCCGTACACAACTTGCGTTCAGGTACAAAGCTGCTCAAATAAAGATCCGTTCACTTGGGGACTCCTACTACGGGCACATGGAAAATATTCTATCTCTGGAGTGATCAATCTACCAGAGTTTCCCTACTTTAAGCCTAGGATGGGAAATAAGGGGAGTGTCGCCTCTTATTTATAGATTTGGCGGCGGACTGTGATATTGCGTACGCGACATTGCAGGGGATGATGCGATATCGCGGCTTGTGCAAATCACGTCTCATCAAAAGGCTTCAAACAATATTTTACAAAGGACTATGACAAAGTACCAGTAGCAGTTTATCTACAATTACCTCTAGAAATGGTTTTGCTTCTAATGATCTACAATTTAGTGGAAATTAATGCTTTCAATCATGGAAGGCTCTTTCGGAGAGTTTTTTACAAAGGATGCCAGTATGTGTGTCTAGCACTCCTCACACAATAGCTTTAAGAAGTGTTCATGAAATTGGAAGCTCATGTTTATCATGGCATCACTACTTCTTGTTGATGGAAAGGCTTCCAACAATATTTTACATAAGACTGTGATGGACTACCAATAGTGATATGTCTACAACTACCTTCATAAAGGGTTTTGCTTCCAATGTTTTTCACTTTAGTGGAAATCGAAGCTTCTAGTTATGTGAGGCTCTTTTGGAATGTGTTTTACATAAGATGCAAGTGGGTGCGTCTAGCACTCTTCACATAGTAGCTTTCGAAAATGTTCGCATAATTTGAAGCTCCAATTTTCTTGGCATCACTACTTCTGGTTGATATGAAGGAATCCAATGATATTTTATAAAGGACTACAATGGACTTCCAATAGCAGTCTATTTGCAGTCACCATCAAAAATAGTTTTACTTCTAGTGATATGCATTTTAGTAAAAATCAAAGCTTATAATCATGGGAGGCTTTCCTAGAGAGTGTTTTACACAGGATGCAAGTGGGTGCGTCTAGCACTCCTCACACAGTAGCTTTCGGAAGCATTCCAACAATAGGAAAATCCCATTTTCCTTGGCATTTCTGCTTCTGATTGATGGAAAGGCTTCTAGCAATATTTTACAAAGGATTGCAACAAACTACCAATAGCAATCTATCTATAGCCATCTTCAAAAAGGGTTTTTCTTTCAATGATCTACACTTTAGTGGAAATTAAAGCTTCTGATCATGTGAGGCTCTTCCAAAATGTGTTTTACATAGGATGTGAGTAGGTGCATCTAGCACTCCTCATGCAGTAGCTTACAAAAGTGTTTGCACAACCAAAAGCTCCCATTTTCCTTGGCATGCTACTTTTGGTTGATGGGAAGAATTCCAACAATATTTTACAATGGACTACGATGAACTATCAGTAATAATCTTTTCACATCTACCTCCGAAAATCATTTTACTTTCAATGATATGCACTTTAGTGAAAATTGAAGCTTCCAATCATGGAAGGTTCTTTCAAAGAGTGTTTTACAGATGATGTGAGTGGATGTGTTTAGCACTCCTCACGCAGTAACTTTTAGAAGTTTTCCAGCAACCGAAAGCTCTCATTTTCCTTGGCATCGCTGCTTCTGGTTGATGGGAAGACTTTTAGTAATATTTTACAAAAGACTACGACAAATTGGTAGTAGCAATCTGTTCGTAGTCACCTTCGAAATGGGTTCTGCTTCCAATGATCTCCACTTTAGTGGAAATCGAAGCTTTCGATCATGGGAGGCTCTTCTAGAGAATGTTTTACAGAGGATGTGAGTGAATGCATCTAGCACTCCTCATGTAGTAGCTTCCAAAAGTGTTTTGGTGACCAAAAGCTCCCATTTTCCTTGGCATCACTACTTTCGATTTATAGAAAGGCTTCCAACAATCTTTTATAAAAGATTGTGATGAACTACCAGTAGCAGTCTATCTGTAGTCACCTCCAAAAAGGGTTCTACTTCTGGTGATATACACTTTAGTGGAAATTGAAGCTTTTAGTCATGTGAGGCTCTTTTGAAGAGTGTTTTACATAGGATGCGAGTGGGTATGTTTAGCACTCCACACATAGTAGCTTCCGAAAGTGTTTGCATAACCGAAAGCTCCCATTTTCCTTGGTATCGCTACTTCTAATTGATGGGAAGGCTTTCAGCAATATTTTACAAAGGACTACAACAGACTGCTAGTAGCAATCTATTCACAGCTGCCTCTGAAAAGGGTTTTGCTTTCAATAATCTGCACTTTAGTGGAAATCAAAGCTTCCGATCATAGGAGGCTCTTTCGGAGTGTTTTACACAAGATGCGATTAGGTGCATCTAGCACTCCTCATGTAGTAGCTTCTAGACTATGGGTAGTTTTGTTCTTGCAGTTTGGGTTACAAATAATTGCAGATCACATTTTTTCATGTCCACACACATAGATGGTTGAACGAACATTATGCATCCCAATCATAGTTTTATTCATGCGAATCATAGTTTCATGGTTGCATACATGGACCACCAACCATATCATAAATTTATTTACACCCTAAAAACAACAGACGTAACCATGTCCGTAGATCAATGTTCCAAATTGCCAATGACACCAACCGCCTCATAATGAATTCCAACATCCCCAGACCGCAGCATGAATATAAGAATTGGAAGTGCACCACATTCCACTATCTGATTTTTATTTGCCTCACCTTTAAAGGCCAAAGTCCGGAATGCAGTTGCTGCTGCTCTCTGCACTGTAACATCAGAGGATTCAAGCAAATCAAATCAACTAGAGGTAGAATGCCTCCTTTAGTCCTGATGGAACTTTTGATGGTACAATTTTCATGGGCAAGATTTGTAATTGCATCACCAGCAGGTCTGCGCAGAACACTGTTTACCACCCGATCATGGCAACCGTTCCCACGTCTTTTTAGCAAAACGAAACAAAAGATCAAATAACAAAGAAGGACCAGACTTCCTCTCTACTCTGCAACCCAGCACAAAGAAGAAGCCATGGTAGAGGAGGAGGATATTGTTTCTCAAAAAGGTCTGCTAGGACTCAAGATTTTCGGTGGACAAATCACAAAAATGAAAACGAAAACGAATCCGGCCGCCTATTTTTGACCATACATCCTGATTCTATATGTGTTTGTGTCAATTTCATTGGTACCGTATTTGGCACTTGGTATTCCATAGCTGGCAGCGTGTTAGAGCAAAAGGGGCAGCGTTTTAGGCTAGGTAAGTCAAATACAAAAGGCAGTGTATAGCATCTATTTCATTGTCAATTTCATTCTGGTAGCGTATTTGATTAATTTCATTGCTAACTTGATTCCAAGAGCGTGTTTGCTCAATTTCATTTCAACGGCGTGTTTGGGGCAGGCTTGGATTACCACGGCGTATTTGCAAACTTTGGGTTTTTAAATTGTTTGTGCTTAGCCTGATTAGTGGCATTATTATGGTACGAATCTGAAATTTCCAGGCATGATTCGTCACAGCAGATGCAGTTTTCAAGAACAACAGGCATCATCAGATTCTTAGTGTGATCAGCTTTGGAAAGGTTAGCATTGGTTTCTGGCTAAACTAAGCACAGTAATTCACGGCCTAAAATTTTAATGTTTCCGAATCATCATTAAGGTTAGCATCGTTTCTCACCGCTTATTGCATGTCTCCGGTTACCAAAACCGAGGAGCATCTTCGTCCTCTCACACTGTTACTGTGCTTCTCGTTTCATATGAAATTTTGTCATTCGAGTGATTTTTAAATGTTCCCCTGAAATGCATGTACATGCAATGTGTTTTGGATGCAGAGAAAATGATGTTAACCACTCTGAATTTTGAATTAACTGTGCGCTATCCCTACGGACCGATGATGACAGTATTGAACAAGCTTGGGCTTGCACAGATAGCCTTGGTACATGATGTTGCTTGGAATTTGATTATTCCAAGGCTTAGGAGTTTTATTTGTTTACAATTTGAACCACAAGGGTTGCTGGTGCTAGATACTTTGCGGCGCAAATATTAAATACAAGGAACATGGCAAGAATTCCAGACGCCATCAGATATTATTCAAGATGTTGTTAACCAGCTAGGAGAACTTGCATGATATTTGCTGTCCGTTGAAAGCTTTTGAAATTATGGATGCACTTCTCTTCATTGAGGATGAGAAAATGGTTGTGTGTAGGATGGAAGGTTTCGGTATCCGTAAATCCATATTATGCATTGATTCTTCCCAAGAAACTTCTTGTTGATTTATCAAGTGCAACAGTTTGTGTAACCATGGCTATATTTATGAACTCTCAGGCTATGTTTGGCTTTATGATGTTGCATTTGGTTTTAGTTCTACGGTGCTCTTGGCTACCATTTTTAGTTTTTGTTTTTATGTTTCATATTTTTTTTATGCATCTTACATTTTATGCAAAACTAGAAATGTATGCTACAAATTAAAATAAATGTGACAAAAAAGCCGATAAAGTAAGATTTATAAACATAATGTAACGAAATAAAAGTGACAAGAAAGATAACGTGATAAAGTAAGATTTGTAAACACAATGTAACCAAATAGAAACCCTAAAAATAAGGCATAAAAAAAAAGTAAAAACTTATAAATAATGCATAAAGTAAAAAGGCCACTTATAAATAATGCATAAAGTAAAAAGGCCACGATGCATATGCATGAAAGGAAAGAGAAGACACACTAACTACACAATGGTTTTCTAATTTTTGATAGATTAGGAAATTGGTAAGGCTTTTATTATATGATTTTATATTCTCCATTTCCTTCACTTAGGATACTGAATGGGAGTTCCTTCCACGACTCTTTTAAGGCTTTAGTGTCATTGGCTTCAACTTTGTTAGGCTCGTTGTGATCAATGGTTTCATTATTGGCCACAAGAGTTTCCTCTTGGAACTCTACCTTAGATCCTTAGTCAAAGTCAACGAACCTTAGATCCTTAGTCAAAGTCAACAAACCTTAGATCCTTAGTCAAAGTCAACATTGTTGATAAACAAAGGAACTACATTGTCTCCATGGATAATGCATTCACCTACCTCGTAAGGTAAATGAATCTCTTGGTGAATCGACAATGAAACTGCCTGCAACTTAGCCAACCATGATCATCCTAGAATTACGTTGAAGCCTAGTGATTTCTCAACAACAAGTCAACAAATGTGGGGAACTATTTCCCTATCATAAAGTCTAACAAGATAGATCCTCTCACTACTACCCATGACATGTTAAAGGATTTAAGCATAGAGGTGGAGGTATTTTGAATGTTCTCAACCAAGCCTAAATGTTCAACAATGGGTAGAGGGATAACATTCATGGCTACTTTATCATCAACATGGACACAGTGCACCTTGTATTGGCCAACTCATATGGTGATGAAAATAGAGGCACATGACACTTCACCATTTTATGGACTAGTTTTAACCTCACTACCATGAAATGTCAAAGTTGTCTTTTTTGCTTCTTCCTTAAGTAGAGGTGGCACTGTGATAGAGTGGATAGATCCCTCATTGTTATGCATATCCTCACTCATAAGAATAGATGTTAACATTTTGACCAAAGCTTCGTGATGAGTGATAGAAGTCATAATTAAGTCATAAAGGCTCAAGGAAGTGTTTTTCTATTTTAATGAAAGTTTCACTTGTTTCATGGTAGTGAGGAATTCTTTCTCATTGGTGGATGATTTCTCTATGTTGTTGGCTTTGACTTCCTCCATCTTGCCTAGGATTTTAACTTCATGTTTAAGCATTTGTTGCTTTGACCCCTTGCTTTTCTCTTGTTTGTGATTTTCTTTAGGTTGGCTAGTTGATGTACTTTAAGGATTAGAGTTCATGGGCATAGCTAAAATTGGGGAAGGTTTTGTGGATCTACCTCTTTCTAGATTTTTTGTTGGTTGATTTTCTTAGCCTTAGGCTTAGGGGCTAAAGTTTTCTGCTACTTCAATGGTACTTCTTATTGCTTGACTAGGAAGATATTGATGCATTGGCCACTACAGAAGGATGATGGTCAACATGGGTTATAGGCTTATTGGTGGAGGGAGGAAAGACCACCTCCTACACCTCATTATAAGAACTCTGTTCATTATTGGTTCCTTAAGAGGTGTAGGAGGTGGTATCCTTATAATGAACAGAGTTCTTGAACTTGTTGAAGTTGAAACCTAAACATTACAAGGAGGTACCCTAACTATAAACAACTTTCTAATAGGTTTAGGCTTGTTGGGAATATTGAATGTAGCTATTGTGTAAGAGTCATTACTAGCATTGGGTGCATCTAGAACCAAATCTCCACTATCGATCATATTTTGTAGGTCATCTTTCAAGGCCAAGAAAAAAATCAGTATCATGGCTAGGAAGTTGATGATAGTGGAAAAATCAATCAAGCTTGAAGTATTTTGGAAATTTTGGATTGTCCATGGTTACTATTGTTGGATCTCTAGCTATCTCACACAAACTATTGTGTCTTTTATGAGCATTCTCAAATAGTTGCTTATGTTGAATATGGTTGTTTTTAAACAATTATTTAAGAAGCTTAGAGGGCTTCATTGGTAACTTTGTATGCTTGGATCAATCTCTACACTCAAAGTTGGGTCTTGGTTGGCTGGAAGTATATGACATGGATGGTTGAAATGAGGTAGAAGATGCATTGGGTTGTCGCATCTTTTTCCTTTGTTGGTTTTGCATCTTTGACCATTGTGGCTACAACTACATGTGTTTTCTTTCCCTTGTTCCTATCTCTCTTAGTATGTTGGTCCTTCTAAGCTATGTAGGCCAAATCATTACTGGCTTCTACAACATCTTCTATGTTTTTTATCTTAGAAAAATCTTGATTGCGTAATTGAGGATCTAAGTAGTACAATTTTAACTTGGTAAAATTGTTGAGAGCTCCTCCGAACATGGCTAGTAGATGGGTTTTAGGAATGAACTCTAGAATCTCATTAAGTGTTGCATTCCATCTTTGAGTAAACCTTTGAATTGTTTCAAGTGGTCCCTACCTCACTTTCATGAGTTGGTCCAAGATTGTGTCAAGATTTAGGTTTTATTTGAAGTGGTTGAAAAACTTGGTTATTAAGTCATCAAGAGAGGAAATAGAACATATTGGTAATGTGTGGTACCAGTCAAGAGCTTCTCCTAATAGAGACATAGGAAAGATGCATAGCACAATGTGTCGTCAAGCTTGGAATAAAAGACATTCAGAGTGAAAGATGATAAGGTGTGCATTCAAATCACCTTCACCATTGTACTTACTGAATTGAGAAATGGGGATACCTAAAGGTAATGTTACTTAAGGGACAATTGGGCTAATGGGATCATCTTGGTAAAAGTCCATGATTCTTACTGTTTGAGTGGTACTGGATTTGAGCTTTCATAGCTCCTCAATAAGGTTTTGGATAATTTGAAAGGCTTGGTCCAAGCCTTGTGGAGCTCCTAAGGGCTACACTAGTTATTGAATGGTTTATGGTCATGGCTATGATATAGGTAATGATGTGGACTACAAGGATCACATTACTACCGTTGGGGGGGCGGGGGGTGGGGGTTGTGGTTGAAAATGGAGAATGATGTTTGAATTGGTACATGGAGGACAAACAAAGTATTAGAAATAAAAAAATTATAGGATACATGTGAAACCTAAGGTCCCAAAGTAGGACTAACCCAAACTATGAAAGTTTGTGGCATAGAAGATGTCACCGGTGGATGTTGAGGCTCAATGACAAAAGGGGTTGAGGTGAACAAGAAAGTAAGAAAAGAAGCAAGTTATGACACTTGGTTTGTGGAGGTCATAGGGTGAGAGGGTGGGGGTGGGGGTTAATTCATTTATTACGGAGGCAAGAGGCATAGATTTGAACATGGTTACTTTAGGAATGGATCACTACAAAAGGTCCCCTAAGTATGTATTTGTCTTGGAATAAGCCCCAAACTCATCTTGCTCCTCTTGGTCTTGCTATAGGCTGGCTTCCTCACTTACTTTAACCTCATTATCGGCATTTTCTAGCATTTTTGCATAAGGTTTCATCAACTCAATATGATCAAAGGGTGAGGGAATGCACTCCTTCTCATTTCAATGGATAATTTTGAACTAGCACTTGGAGTCTAGTTCTTTGAGAGGGATACACAAACTAACTTGTATCTTCACATAAATAAAACTATAATAATCCTCTTTTATGTTTGTATATAGGGGATTTTGGTAGATACACCTAAGGGTTTGATGACATTTGACAACAACCAGGCCTTTGGGGTCGTAGATGTAAGTGAAGTTATGGTTTGAGGCCATGTCAACAATGTTCTTAGGCAATACATTAGACACAAAAGAAATAAAATAGTGCAAATCTAAGGTATTGGTAGATGTAGCATAAATATTATAGTTGCACAAATGCATCACAGTGTGTAATGCAATTATTGTTACAGTGTAAAAACTGCAATAGCATAAATGAAACTGTAATTATGAATGTATCTGTAAATTTGAAAACAATGTAGAAACTACAATAGCATAAATAAAACTACAACTACAATTGTAACTATAAATATAAAATAGAAGAAAAATTAGTGTTACTATAACAAATAGCATGTTCACTATGGAATTTTAAACATAGCATTTTGTCGCAATGCTAGGATAAAATATCAAGTTGGCTACCTCATATTTGTTCCAATGTATTTAAGGTAGTGCTAGGAAAAAATGGAAAAATGACTACAACATTTTTATCCCAGAGTATTTGAGGTAACATTGGAAAAGGGAGGAAATGGCTACAACATATTTATCCAAGCGTATTTTAGGTAACACTCGGAAAAAAGGGGAAAATTGAGTAGATTTTAAGGATTCAAGAGATTTGAGAACATCATGTTTGTAGGCTTTAACTATGCAATGGATCTTTATGTGTGAGCTATAAATGCTTATACAGAAAAACCATAAACAAAACACTGAAACTCAATAACTTTGGTATAATAGATTACTCCAAAACAACTCCTTTTCACTAAATAGGCTATTGTAAAATGGCTAAAAAAAAGCAAACATTATTTACACTTGAGTTTGGGCAAAGAAATTAGAAGGAGGCCCTCCTTCTAGCACCAAAAAATTGTAGCAATGGAAAAAATTGAGCTAGAAATCAAATCAATCCATGTGAGATAATTTTACCTCAAGATTAGTGTGCCTCAAAAAGGATTTGAGGTACCTTAGGCAATCTAGCTGATCACAGAAGGACTTAAGGGTCTATTACCAATCAAAATGTGGAAAAATGAAAGAAAACAAGTGATAAAATAAGTGTACAAGAGATTCAAAGTTGGATATGTGAAAATAAAGAGAATTAAGAAAATAATAGTAAAAGATGTGCAAAAACAACTACAACTTAAATTACTATAAAAATTTGATGCAATACAGGTTTAGAAATGTATAGATTAACGCTTTTATAACCTAAGAATATAAAATGTTTAGAGATCTCTCTAAATCTATTGTTTGAGATCTAGTACATAGGTACGCAAGGTGTGTTCTACAAGTTAACCTACACTTTTATCTTGATCAATCTACTCTTGAAATATTGGATGCAATAGGTTCTTGGTGCCTTCAAAGATCTACTTGCTAAAAAAGGTCTCTACTTGCCAAAAAGGCACTTGAAAATGATGCCAGTTTTCATTTAAATAGGCCATAATTTTCTATTTCTTTGTTGATTGGGTTCTGACAAGTTTCCTAAGTAGTTACACAACATTTTTTTACCATTTTAACAACCCAAAATCATATCATTTCTATCACCAACGTTTTTGACTACTATGAATACAATCACAATGTTTTTGATAGCATATTTGATAATTACAAGCTCAATTACACTTTTCTATTATAATTCATAGTTTATTTGACATTTTATTCATGAATTACACCTTACAAAATAAGAATGCTCCAGGATTTTGATGAAATAGGGCCACAAGATGAATTTTTTGAAACGAATTTAAGGCATTTGTTTATTCTCTTGAATCCAATCAAAATTACATGATAAAATCTAGCTACAAGACTCTTATGCTTATAGTTGAAATTTTCTTTAATGTGTTTCATGTGTCATGGCACAAGAGGATGCATTGATGTAGGATAGTTAGTGCAACCTCATAAATTACATTTTGTATCTTTAATCTTAGATCAGATCCAGCACTTAAGGGAGCATTCTTGAATGATCCTAGGACATCTGAATGAAGCTATAATCATTCTAAAGAGCTTGGAATCATGTACATAACATCAAATTATGACATAGGAAGCAAGGATTCATCTTGAAAGACTAAGAACCTTGAACAAAGAAGCTAGACTACAAACAAAAAGCACATGAAACACTTGCTAAATCTAGGGCTTATAATCAATATATAAATTGCAACTAGATGCCTTATTGCTTAGGAAATCAAGTTCACATAAAAAGAAAAATCTAATATGGCCTTGCATGGATCATTTCCTATAATTTGTAAATATATTAGGAAACTTCTAGGATCAATTTTTTCCTTGGAAAGGTATTCTACCTTTATTGAGCTTATTACAACATGGATTAGCATGACAATTTGAATGTCTTACAACTTTTGATTTGAAGGTAGCTTGGTAGAAGATTCTTGGGTAGTTTGAGAGGATTCTGCAATACAGGATGCCTAAAATGCTTTGGGTGGATTGTTAGGCTAGAAAATGATCTTTTTTGAGGCTTAAATTTGAACCCACATAAATGCTTATCCACTTGTAGATTCTAGCTATGATGGCATTTCATTATTGAGGCTATGGACGGATTTCTTCTTACATGGATGTTGTAGCTAGTAAAGGAGTGGAGGTATGAGGCACATGGTACTAAGAATGGTGAGGAGTGTTTGAGAAGGGAGGTTTAGCTTGTGAAGTAACAGATCTATGATATTTAGTGGAATAGTAATGATGGAAAGAGGTATGAGTAGTGGAGCCACTTAGTGACATTGGCTATTGAACATAATATTCATGGAGATCTAGTTGATGGTAAGGATACTACTACCTTGGTGGCAACATCCCCCATGAATGTAGGTTATGTCATTAGTGATAGTGATCCTAATGCTAAGGTGACATTCCACTCAGATAATATTATTAATGATGGAATTACTACTAGTAGTTATCTTGGGAGTAAGGCAATCTCTTGGGTGCTTATATTTTGACAAGTTTTGGATTCAAGGCACACACACCCAATTCCTACAAGTGTGATAAAATTGGGCAACATCTCTTTGGATGTTCATATTAACATATGTCATATTCTTTATCATTTAAATTAGAATATAAAATCTCTTCTACTAATATAGTCTTTCATTTGTAATGGTGACAATTCTTTGTTGTGTCTTTCTTTCTTCTTTTGTTCTTATTCCTACTTTTTTATTCTATTTTTTCCTCCATGAGTTTTAATGCTATTTAGAACTTTTTCATCTAGAGAGTTCCACATCTATTCTCCTTGGCCAATATTTCAATGATAGATTTTTGGATTGGTAAGATCTTTCTTTGTACAACCTCATCCAATGATGCTTCTTCCTCTAGATCATAGAGATGAACCTTTCTTTTGTGTATAGAGGGGTCCTTATTGTACTCCTTAGTAATTTCTCTTTTCTTTAACTCTCCTTCTTTTACTACCTAGTCTATGAACCTTTGAATCTAATTGACCATCATTTCTAATAATCTCCCCTTGACATAAACCTTAATAGTCTACCTAGTTTTATTTCTAAGCCTATTTATGATATGGAAGAGTTATTCATTTTGAGAAAAATCATATCCTAGGCACTAACGTAGAAACAAGTAGTACCTTTCCAAGGCTGCATCAAGTTATTCATGATTACACTTCTTCAATATTTGAATTTTTTTTCCCAAGTTGGACATCTTGGAGTATGTTTGATACTTGTTATTGAATAACTCTAGTACCATACTTCATCTACAAATAGATTCTAGCTCTAAGGACTAGCATTAGTTTTTCTCTTCTTTAATGAATGTCCTAGGGAATAACTTTAGCTTTTTCCAATCATTTTCAATGTTATTCAAGATGTAGGTGCCATGAAAGGCTTGTAGATGATGTTATTGATCAACATTGTAGCCTCTCTACAACTTAGGGATATTATTCATATTAGGTTATTTAATCTAGCTATCCCTCTAATGTTTAGAAAGCAGGTGAACTACCTCATGAATGTTGATCATGATTCATGTAGCAAGCATTGGTTCATCATAGTTATCTCATTTATCATGGTCCTTATCATTGTCATGTCTCATATGTTGTGGTTTGCTATGTCTTCTTTCTTGATGATGTCACTCTTCCTCTTACTCTTTCCTATTATTCCCTTCTCCCATCTCTATGCTTGGATATTCTATCATGTTCACTTTGTTTTTGATCATTTCCTCTTCAATAATAGCCATGCTCTTCCTCATTAGGGTAGATGATGAGAAAGATGGTAAGGATGAAGAGCTAGGAGAGTTGTACTAGCTTTCTCTTCTTCTCTAGTCCCTTGGTTATTCTCTTGCTTGCTGATGGAGAAACCTTGGTCTTGAGGCCCCTTGGTTCTAGGTCTAGCTCTTGCCTTGTCTTTGTTACTAGTCAAGATTAAATGCAACCATTGGTGAACCATGGTGTCTTCACTAAAGGGAGGAGGATCTTGGTGTTAAGATCTACCTAATTGGAATTTTATGTTCTCCTTTTCTAACTTTGATGTTAATTTCATAAGAATCCTTTTTTTTCTTAGAGGCTTCATGGTAGGCCTTCATGAGTTTTTATTTTCCAAGTTAAACCTCCTTAGGATGATAATCTCTAGAGAGATGATAGTCACTTGATAGTCTAGTGTTATTGCTTTAAGCCCTAGCCTTGTCAATGTTGCCATGATAATATTGATGTAATGACACAATCAAGTGGTAACATAACATTGCTCTTCAATTCTCTCCATTGTAGTGATTCTTCTTGGTGAATAATGAAAGTGAAGTTTGGATAGTATGCATTTGGATGAGTGTAGACCACTTTGAGTTATTGAGGAACTTTCTCTAAGTTCTTTCTTGTCTTATCTTTAGTAGGTGGAGAATCACTCCTGCAAGTAGAAGCCATCTTTCAGTTTGTTCTTATAGTGTGCCTTGAATAGAATATTAGTATTTTCTTAAGATAGTTCAATATATTCCTATAAAAATCTTGTATGATTTAATTATCTAGAACACTTAGTGCATATAAAGTTCTGTAGAAATAAAGCTAATTATGAATACTAAGTGTTTCCTATACCTAATTATACAAATCACAAGCATGAACATGTGATCTAGTTGAATTACATGGAACTATAAGGCCCAAGTATCATAGATAACTAGATGCTTAGTTACTAGTCATTGTCTTATTAATCATCACTTTTGTTAGTTCAAGTAGTATGGTTAAGTAAGATTGAGGCATAATATGTTTATATTTTTTTTATTTTTTCTATCATCAAAATGTTGAAATAGAAAAATAATTAAAATATTAATTTTAACTAATTATGAATATAAGGGTATTCTAAGCTATCCTAAGTGTTAAACATTCATTTTCACTTTTTGTACCCACCTTGAACTTGTATTAATGTTGCTAGGTTACCAAGTCTTTACCATTGGGTGAACTAAGTATTCACTTATGGGATTACCAAATGTTAATATATACTATGCTTGAAGTGGTTGTGATTACACTTTTAACAAATACAATAATAATTTCATAAGTGTGTGTAATGACTAAAAAATTTGATGCTAGAACACCGAAAATCTTAGCACATAACAATTGAACTCTAAAATCCATGAGCCTTGGAAGGATTCAAAGCATCTTAAATGGATTGGCCGATCACTTAAGGACTTAGGAGGTTTGTTATTGGGCGGAAAAATTAACAATAAGTGAAAATAATTAAATGTAAAAATCTAATGCTAATATTAAAACAAAAAAAAGCAAAACATTATAGTCCAACAAGGAAAAATGCAAACTTTGTATTAAATACTTGAAACAATATTTCAAGAATAGGTTTTGAATGGTACAAATTAGGGCTTTTAAAAAACCTAATTTTAATGATTGGAACAAGGTGCAGGATGTTTTCTACACTTTGATCTACATTTCTCTCCTAATCAATCCTCAATATAATCAATGCTACTCTAAGGTCTACTACTCTAGTGATCTGCGTTCAAAAAGGCTATGAAAAGGCTACTAGAAATGTCCACTTTGTTGCTAAAAGGCTCTATTTCTACAAGTGATCTCTTTGCAAAATATGTCAAAGATTTTTCTTTTTCCAAAAGATCCTCTATGCAATGTGTCCTCCAAACAAGATCTTGAAAACAGCTTAGATTTTTGTTTAAACAATTCATCAATTTGCTAATTCTCCTTTGATTTGATTCTAGCAAACTTTTGGATATTCTCTACAATGTTTTTAATGCTTTTCATGGCTTAAATGTGTAGCATATGAGCCACCAACATTTTTGACTTTTTGGGCTTGAAACACCAGTGTTTTGGCACTTTTCACAACCCAAATTTGTAGCATATGGGTTACTAAGTTTTTTGTCTTTTGCTACTAGATTTGGTACCACATTTGGCATTTTGGTTTTCACATGTTGGAATAAATGAAATTCATAATGTGTGGTCTGTAAATTTCATTTTACATATTAAAATTGTCCAAAATTATTTTCAAAATAAGGCCACAAAGTAGGATTTTTAATGGGGAAACAAGGAAATTATTTCTACTCTTGAATCCCTATCAAATTACAATGCAAATTTTGATCACCAGGCTTCTTATGCACAACATGAATTTTCTTGAGGTGTTTCATTGGGCCCTTTTTATTGATGTTTTGAGGATTGACCCAAAATACATTAACAAACAATGTGAAACACTACTATGGATTCATCACTAATGTTGCCTTTTCACATTTGATTCCGTAGCTATCGAGTCATGCCAAGGAGTGATCACAATGGTGAAATAAGGTCATGATAGGATGTCAAGAGTTTGGGATGAGATAATGGTTACATTGGTTATTTGAATGGTCATGTCAACTAATAAAGAATTCAAAATGTATTGACATCATGGTTATGGCATAATGATGACATATTTGTTGAACAAGGAGATCTTCATGCTTCATGCTAGCATTGCTAGTTACTTGATGATGTTTGGAGGAACTAGCACTTTGTTCTTGGACTTATTTGGTCACTTGGCTCTCTCACTTTCTTTTCTTAGAGACATTGATTTTCTTATCTTCAGGCTACATTAGCTTCTTGGCTTTCTTGGAAATTTCTTCCATTTTTTTATGTGAGCGAAACCTTCATTGGTTTTCATTACCAATGCCAAAATTTTGTTTTCTCACTAAATGAGATGTGTTACATTCAGCAAACTTGATTAACAGAGCATGTAGAAGAGGATGCCACGTGGCCATGGTGCATGAGAATTAAACATAGGTTTGCATTGTTAGTACGGTCATGAAGGCTAAAATTTGATTTCAAGGTTATAACTTAGAAGGGATAATGAAGATGATGTGAAGCAAGCATCATTGGTAAGGTTAAACAAGCTAACAAAATCTTGTGTATTGGGGTCACAAGATAACTCTTCGCTATGATGAGTCATACCTCTATGATGAATTCAAGATCATCATGCAAGCACAACTCCAAGAGTACAAGAAAACAAGTTAAAAAATAAATGTAATTACAAGAGATTACATGAGGTTACAAGCAACAAGAAGTGAATATAGGTCATCATAGGTTATAACTGATAGAACAAGATAACTTTTCATCTTGTTTTACATATTCATACAAAGTTTGTAGTCTTTTGAGATGTCAAGAAGAGATAGGAGATCATGCAAGCTCACTTGTTATAGGCCACGGGATCCATCAATGCTAAGCATTTGTTCAAGTCTATAAACAAAGTCCAACAACACTAAAAGCAAACATGTTAATGTTAGATGTAATTGAGGCCATGTAAAGGTTCTAACATTTCCTTGTAGGTGCTTGATGATATCTTGGGAAAAGTAAAGTTCTAGTGAGCAACTTGGTTTTAGGGTTTTCTCCTCACCATTATGGATTGAAATGGAAAATTTGATCGAGGAATCTTTTGTGATGTTTCCGACTTCAAGGTTAAGAGTAATTAGGTCATTCCAAGGCATTAAGATTATATGGTAAAAAGGCTTTAAGGCTTTAAGGCATAGGTATTCAATGTCAACTTGGTTGAATCAACATCACAAGAAATGTTCACTTAGGCTTCAAAGGTAGTCAAATTGCTTCCTTATCTTTCTAGCTCATTCCTAGATGTTAACATAAGCACATCAAGTGGCATCTGCATGACATAACTATCAAAAAATGTTAACATAATGTAAAATACTGTAACAATAGAGTAGGATAAGATAAAATAAGTCCAAAATATAGTAAAACAAGGCTAAATAAGGCAAAATAAGATCATGACAAGATAAAATAATGCCAAAACAAGGTAAACTAAGGTAAAATATGTTAGAACCAAGGTTAAATGATGCAGAATGATATAGAATGAAGGAAAAATGAGGTCAAAAGAATGCATAATGATGTCAAATGAGGTTGAATAATGTAAAATGATGTCAAAGGAGGTTGAATGAGGCCTAAATGATGTGAAAAGATGTTGAATGATAATAAAACAAGTTCAAATGAAGTTAAAAATTATGTAAAATGTTGTTAAACAAGGTTAACTAATGTAAAATGATACTAAATAAAGTCAAAAAGGTGTGAAATGATGCCAAATAATATTAAATGATGCCAGATGATATCAAATGAAGCCAAAATGATGTAAAATGATGTAAAAGGATGTCAAATGATGGCAAAATGATATCAAATGATGTAAAATGATATCAAATGATGTCAAAACTATGAAAAATGATGTCAAATGGTACCAATTGATACCAAATGATGTCAAAATGATGGAAAATATTGTAAAATGATATCAAATAATGTTGAATAATACTAAATGATGAAAAATGTTGTCAAATGATTTCAAATGGTGTCAAATGAAAACAAATTATGTCGAATGATGTTGAATGATGTCGAATGACATAGAATGACATCAAATGATGTAGAACAAGGTCAAACAAGATCAAGTGAGGTCAAACATAATATAAAATAATAATATTTATTTTTTGGATTATTTAATGATGAAAATAAGATAAAATATAGTGTGAATAGGTCATAAATCATTAAAATAAGCAAAAATCTAGTAAAAAGTCCATAAATTATTACAATAAGTTAAAATTTAGAAAAAATATGCTACAAATTGTCAAAATAAGTAAAAATCTAGTAAAAAGAGTTAAAATAAGCAAAAATCTTGTGTAAACTACTAAAATAAGTAAAAATCTAGTGAAAATAGCTAAAATAAGCAAAACTCTTGCAAAAATAGACTGTAAACTACTAGAACAATGGTTTTTTAAGGTCAAATTAGTGAAAAAGCTAGAATATTATGTTCCCAGTGTGTGGGGGCTATTCACACAATGTTTGAGCATTGTATGACATAAACACAACATGTGGGACCTAAATCCTCAACGTGTAGAGAATTTTGATCAAGTTTATGGCTTGTTTGGCTTGATGTGGCTACATCTAGGCTATGTAGGATTGGTTTAGGGCTTTTTCGACCATTCTAGGCTATGTATGGGTAGGTTTGATCAGGTTATGACTTGCTAATTCTCCACATGTTGTCCCACATGTTACCATAGCATCTGGAATAGGTTCCCCTAGCCTATGGAGGTTAAATTCTTAGTTGATTTTCCATTCTAGGTCTTATAGGATCCACCAAGTAACTTATGAGCAATTTTGGACATGATGAATATTGGTGTATATCTCACACACTACTCCACACTTTGCCATAGCATGTGGAACTTGATCCCTAGCATGTGGAGTTGAACTTGATAGTTTGTGGGAATTTTCAAGTAGGTTTTTGACTTCTCCAACCTTCCATGGTAGTGTCTAGGCTATGAGGAGTGATCTACAGTTAGTTTGATCATCCCAAGAAAAGTATGATTTGTATTGATCAAGTTAAGAGCTTTTTGAGGCTTCAAACATTGCTTCACATGTTGCCATAATGTGTGGGACTTGAATCCCTAGCATGTGAGCACTTTTGGTCAAATCTCCCAACATATGAGCACTTTTGAATAGGTTTTAAGCATGTTATGGATTTTAGGATTTTTATATGTCTTAGTGGTATCCTCCAGGTAGCATTTGAAGCTATATGGTCAAGTTTGATCAAAGAAATATCTTGGTTTTGCTCCACACACTAGCATAGTATGTGGAGCTCATGTTGATAGTGTGTGGCCATGAAACCAAATTCCATACACTATCCCACATGCTACCACAGTATCTGGGGCTAGAGGGTGTAATGTATAAGAATCAAGACCAGTTTTGGCAACATTTAACACTCAATTTCTTAGTTAGTTCTTATCCTAAAGCATGTAGAATCCAGGAAACCTTAGCTAGTGGTCTGTGGGGCCCACTCATGATCAATACTAACTTAACTGTCAACATGTAAGGCTAGGAATTCACAATTTCAAGCAAATCTCAACATGTAATTACCTAACCACATCATGTAAATGGTTTTTCGTGGCTTGCAAAGGGTTTCATGGGTAGCTTATGGACATCTAAGAAGGATTTGTGATACTAAAAGATAACATTGGAAGCATATTACCCTCTCCATCTCCCAAAGCAGTGTATAAGAGCAAAACTTTGTGGGTAAAATCAAAATACTTGACATTTCATAGTAATTCAAGTATTTAGCCATCCTACGCACAATATGATTGTAGTGAAGTTAGAGATTCAGACTTCTTTCTATAGCAATCAATGTAGAATCCTACAACCATGATGAAGAAGACCTAATTAATAAGTTGGAACTTGGTAGAGGAGGTAGTACAAATTATCTCTAGGCATGTAGATCCATCTATAAGTGAAGGATCCTCACCAAGGGTTGCTAGGTACCAATTTTACCTGTATTTTACTTATTTTCAACAAATTTGTAAAAATGTTTTTCCACCTCTAGGCTTGTCTAAGTCAAAATTTTTCATTCCACTTGCATCAAATTTAAGGTTTAGGCTTTTTGATCATGGCAAGGATCAATCTTGGGGTTTTGGACATCTTGTGATGGACATTAAAATTTTTTCACATGTAGACATAGTGTTTATGCCCTATTTTTTGCATGTTTTGGCCAATTTTCATCATTTTTTATAGCCTATGTATGGATAGATTTTCTTGATTTCTTAAAATTTTTATGAGCTTTTTTCTCAAGTGCATAGTGTTCTAGCCTATTTTTTTGAAATTTTATAGTTTTTTCAATGGAAAACTAGTGTTGGTAATTTTTTGACCACATTTGGTCAACGTCCAAGGTTCTTAGGGATGACAGATATAATGTAGAAGGGTTTGGGATAAAGTTTGAAATTTTTAGAATTTTTTTTCAAATTTTTCCCAGAATTTTTAATGTAGTCAATTTACTACAAACTAGGGTTTTATTTTGTGAAAATTCAATGAAATTCTAGATTTTTCTACATTGTAAATGTAGTGTTGATGGTGAATTGAGGTTGTTTAGATCATATTCTCTGCATCTACAATTGAAAATAATTTTTACAAATTTTTTTCAAGGTTTTTCCTAGCCCTAGGAACTATGTTAATCATTCTGAGTTTTGGTTGCAGAGTTTTATGGTGTTTATGGTTAGTATTGATAGTATTGGGTACTAAGACTTAGGTTTTGGTCATTGTGAAGATTTTCTAGTTTTGTGGCCAACGTATGACACTTGTTAGGCTTGATAACACAACGTATGAGGGGCCTTGGTATTTTTCATGAGAGGGTATGACAACATGTGGGCTCTGAGAGCCAAGAAAACTTATGTTTCTTGCTTTCACTTTTCCATATTTTCTGTGTGTCAGCATTTATTGGACTATTTGACCACTATTTTTTCTTTTTTTTGAAAATTTCCATACAACAACCTTCAACGCTATTAATTTTGGCTACTAGTTTCATGTAATTTTTATTGTCATGATGTTTCTAGTTTTTTATGACAATTGTTTGTTGAAATGCCTAAATTAGTCAGATTTTGACATTAGTGTTTAGGCTTTATGTTGAGTGTGATATATGGCTATCCTTGTCACTAAGGGATTCATGTTTTTTCTTATTCATAGGCCCTGGGCTATGGCAGTGATTGGTGTTGGTGATGATATTGCGAATGATCCTTCTCCTCCTCCTATAGTTTAGTTTTGACCAATGATGATCTTGTTACACTTTGTTATTTTTATTATATCATTATTGTAGCTATTTTCATTTGGCTATTATAGCCATAGAGACCATGCAGTTTTTTGATTGTTATCTGTTACATAGTGCAACTATAGTTATGGACATTTATTTTTTTATTGTCACACAGTGTGACTATGGCTACTATTTTGGTTTTAGTTTGAAACATTTTTTTGTCTTTTTATGTTTTACAATTTTTATTGGTTTTTAATTTTTTATATTTTTTTATGTATTCTATGTTTTATGTTATTTTGTAGTTTTTTGTAAACATAAAAGATAGACATACATTTTAAATTGACATGAAAATGTAAAGTAAGGCTATGTGAAAAACTAGTAATCATGATGTAATAAAGTGAAAATTGTAAGGAAAAATGTAAACATGTAAATAAAACTAAAAATAAGGCTACTTAGTTAAATAGCCACACAATATGTACAAAGAAAAGAAAATGGGCAACATGCTCAATTACACAACTATTTTCTAATCTTTGAGAGATTAAGGAATTTATACAATTTTTGTTGCATGATCTTATACTTCCCATTTCCTTCTCTCATAATGTTAAATGGAAGCTCTTGCCAAAATTTTTATATGGCCCTTTCGTTATTGGTTTTCACTTAGTTGATTTTACTACAGTTCTTGGCTTCATTTTTGGCTAGAGGGGTTTCTTCTTAAAACTCCACCTTAGATCATTGCACTATGTTAACATTATTGATGAACAAGGGAATTTTGTTATCTCTGTGGATTATCATTTCACCTTCCCTGTAAGGTATCTAAATTTCTTGATGTATCAAGGAAGAAACTACTCATAGTTTGACCAACCATGGTCTCCCTAGGACTAGATTGAAACCTAGTATCTTTTCCACCACTAAGAAATCGAAAAATATGAAAAAAGATTTCCTAACCATGAAGTCTAATGAAATGGATCCTCTCATAGCTATCTGTAATCCATTAAAGGACTTAAGGATAAAGGTGGAGGTGTCCTATATGTGCTCTAAAGCACTCCACAATAGGAAAGGATATACCGTTTGTCACTATCCCATCATCAACATGCACCCAATGTACTTTGTATTGGCCAACTTTTATTGTTATGAATAGGGGGTCTCTTGACACTTCACCACTTCATAAGCTAGATTTCACCTCATTTTCATAAAATGTTAAGGTGGTTAGCTTCATTTCTTCCCTAGGTGAGGATGGTACTATCACTATGTGGATAGACTCTTCATTGGCTAGGATATCCTCATTCATGAGAATAGAAGTCAACATGTTAACTAGAGCTTCATGAACCAAGTCATACAAGCATAAAGAAGTGTTCTTTTATTTTAGTGAGAGCTTGACATGCTCCATGATAGTGAGGAAACCTTTATCATTACTACCCACCTTGTAAGTTTTGTTGGCTTTAACTGCCTCCATTCTACCTAGGATTTTGACCTCATGTTTTAACATTTGTTCTTTTGGTCCCTTTCCCTTATCTTTTTTATGGTTATCCTCCTTAGGTTGGCTCATTGAGGTAGTTTAAGCATTAGGCTCCATGGGTATGGCTCAAACTTGAGTAGGCTTTGGTAAGTGATGAGTGGAGAGGTATCCCTACACTCAACCATACGAATATGAGTGTTACACACGCAATTTGGTTGAACTCTGCAGACTAAGTGCCTACACGCCTTATGGAACACTTAAGGTTAATTTTTCGTTGTCTTCCCAGACTTGTATTTTTCATGGTTGTATGGTTAAGTAAGTCTGAGGTATGTGATTTTTATGTCTTTTATCTTTTATAGCCTATGCTAATGAGGGAAAGGGTGAAGAGACTAAGTAACTAAATTTAATTAACTAAGTTCTAATGCCTAGCACTAGTATCCATTCCCACTTGTCGTTCACACCCTGAACCAATGCAACCTTCTGGGATTACCAAACGCTATTCGTTACTAGGATTACCAAGCGTAACGCACGTTCTTGAAGTGGTTGTACTAAATGCACTTAACTAGGAGTGTTGAGGGTCGAGAGAGATTAATTAACTAATAAAGAATTTAAACAATTGAAAATAATTAAAGTCCTAATTAGCTTAGTCCATGCACTACAAGGTTTATCCAAGAAGTTCATCTTTATTTCTGTACGCAAACTTGTGCTCAGGTACAATATTTGCTTGAATAAAGATCCGTTCACTTTGGGACTCCTACTGCAGGCACATGGAAATTACTCTAACTCTGGAATGGAAAAACTACAAGAGTTTGGCTAAGGTCTAGATCTAGATGGAGAAACAAGGGAGAACTGCCTCTTATTTATAAATTTGGTAGTGTGCTGCGATATCGCAAGAGAAGATGCAATATCACGTATGATACATCGCGTACGCGATATCGCGGCCGATGCAATATTGTGTATGCTATATCATGGCCCATGCAATATCGTGTCCCATCATACCCCCATGACTGAATAAAGACTTGTCCTTGAGTTCCTTACAAAGTATTGGGAAGGTATGGGATTATTGACTTAAATGGAACTAATGGTGAATGGGACGACATGTGAACAGATAATCATTACAGAACATGATAAAAATGGTGTTCATGACAACNTTTGCATAACTTCTTCAGCACTGATCCATTCCAAGTGTTCCCTCCAAGTCCAATCCATTGTTGTATGATTGCCATCTACACACACAACACAATCTTATATTAGCAAGGGTAAATGAATCACAATGTAGTTGATACCTTGCTTCAGTGAAAGGTTCATTGGCTGAGTTGTGGTATGGCTGATGTAGATACTAATAATGACTACCCAAGGTGTAGGGGTTAGGAGAAAATCGAAAAAATTGGACCAGGACCCCCATGACTAATCGTGAACCTCCGGTAGCGAGAGAATGGAAAAAAGAGAAGGAATAAGAAGGATGAAGAAAAAGAAACAACTATAATATTAGTGAAATGGATGTCAAGATGGAAATGAACAAAATAAATTTGATTGAAAAAATGTTTAAGGAAAAGAAATTAACTGATGTACCAAAGAGGAATGCTAGTGGGTCCTCCCCAAAGCAGGCTCATGCCCTTAATTCCCTAACAATCCCACATTCAAAGAGTCCATAGGCTCTAGGAATGTCATTTGAAAACAAGAGTTAAATTCTTAACCACAAGAATTTACCAAAAAGAAAAGAATGCGTCAACCAAAATATATATTAATGATACAACCGGCAATGAGGTGAACAATGGAGAAAAGGATAGAGAGAAGAGAATGGAATGGAATCCCAAGAACAAGGTGGTGTACAACCCCTTGTGTATTTTGTGGTTAATATGACTTCATAAATCTCATTCCAAATCCAGCCTCAACAAACCACATCCAGTGACTTTGCATTAATACATTTGGCCAATCCATCCACTTGAAGTAACAAGAATGCATCCCCCAAAGAGCCACCACCATTCCTACGAAGCGAAGGAGGAGAGAATAGGAAGCGAGAAGGATCTTAGTTAGAGGGAACACGTTTATTTTAGTTCCATAACCAATGCTTGTAGCCCAAATGATTATTTTGTCTAAGGGGTGTGGTTTGAATCCTCACTATTTTTTTGTGTGTTTATACGTGAGAACCACACCATGCAAAGACTTTGTTATTTTTATTAGCTTAGCTTCCCAATGATGGAGCAATGTCAGAATGGTAAGAAAACTCAAAAAGTAAACATCCAAGAACCTAAGAGAATGGCCAACACAAATGCATCAAGTTCCCTTGAAGTCACACCCTTTTCAATCCTTGAGTCCATTCTTAGTTTGAGAAATGCCCAGTCACCGATTTGTTATAGTTCTTATTATTGACAAAGGGATTGTACAGTTCCAAGCCAAGAGAGACCATAGAAATTTTTGGATGTATGGATGAAGTGGACTCATTTCATGCTATATCAAAAGAACCATACCTTAGTATCAACACCATAATCTTAAAGGTAAAAGCCAAACATTAGCAATCAATAGAAACAGTTCATGCCATCATTAAGAGCACTTATTGGGTGACAAACTTAACAAAATAGATAAGCACACACAAAAATAAAAGAAAAATTATAAACGATGTTGTAAAAAAATAAGAAAATTTGAAGAAATTTGTAAAACAAAAATGTGCAAAACAAAAACGTGTAAAACAAATACTTAAAAGAACTGACGACCCTGAATGATCAGCATAGGTGGCCATCTCCCCCATGACTGAATTGAAAGGGAGAGATCCAAAATAATGAGCATTTTTTTGAATTTCTTAAAAGTGTCCAAATTCTCCCAATTGATGTTTTCAGGTTAAGGGTTGGAAGTTGGCAACACTCATATTCCAATGTATCTATGCTTTCGTTGTGGGTGCAAGTTGTTCCCCCAATTCATTGCATGCATGTTGGTGGGTTGCTCTCTTGATTAGCTATCAACCACTAGGTGTTCTCTTGTTGTGTGGTTGCTACATATAGGCACCTTTGTATCTGAGTTTCTTGGGCACACTAGTTGCATGGTCTGAATCTCTCCGCTTTTTCTTATCATGATCACTACTTTGCTCCTCCTTAGACTACTCTACGATTTTTAGGATAGTTTTAATTTTACTATCTAAGGAGCTCAATATTTGATCTACATTAGCCAACACTTCTGTTGTTAACTTTTAAAGTGACAAGGCTTTTCTATTCACCAACTCTTCGAGTGGTGACTCATCCTCCTCCTCGCACAATCTCACTCCCCTCCTTCAGAGAGAAGGATCACGATTATACCCTTCCATGTTTTCTCTTTTTCATAGCTCCCCTTCTTCCTTAGATACTTGCTCCAACAATCTATGTACCTCATGGGACCTAAGTTTAGATAATCTCCCTTTGGCATATGTTCCAAGGGTTCTCCTAGTTTTGTGTCTTAGCCCATCTATGAGGTGGCGGAGTTGATCTCGTTTTGCATAACCATGGCATGGACAATGATGTAGCAATGTGTAATATCGGCCCATGGCAACATCCAAGGGTTCATGATTACCTTGCTTCCATTCTTGAATCTGCTTATGCAAGTTGGACACTTTAGAGTACGTTTTGTATTTATCATTAAAAAATTCTAGCATTCTACTCCACCTCCTAATGGTTTCTGGCTCTAAAGGCCGGTAGCAACTTTCTTCTTCTTTTATGAGTGTCCTAGGGAACAACTTTAACTTTTGCTACTCATTTTCAATATTCTGCAAGGCACAAGCATCGTGGAATTCCTGTAAGTGGTTTTGTGGATTAGCATTATATCCCCCCTCAAACCATGGGATATTATTCATGTCTAGTCTCTTGATCCAGCTATCTTTTTGGTGCCTTGTAGGTATTCTAATAGCCTCTGTAATATCTAACATACTTTGGGTGGCAAGTAGGGGTTCATCATGATCATCTCTCTCATGACGTCTATGATGCCTATGTGGTTCCCTACTTTCCCTTCTTTCATGCCTTGACTTTCTCGAATGCCCTCATACTTGCTTTCAACTCTCTCGTCGAGGTCTCTCATTTTGCTTATCCTTACCCTTATCCTCACAGTTGTGCTCTTTTTTATTATGTCCTAATGTGGAAGGAGAGGGTGAATGATGCAATGAAGGGGAAGAACAATGGGAACCATTTCCATGATGATGTTTCTTACCTTCTCTTTGGTGGCTATGGCCCCGATCGTGATGACTATCAGATTTCCCGCCTTTGTCATGTGTGTGTGTTCCCTCATTGAACACTTTGTGTTCATGGGAATCAGAACCAAGGTTTTGAATCGTAGAGTGTAGGTTCTGATACCCTACCTCCTCACCATCGTGAGGAGGGGGAACATCATTTTGTGGAAAACCTATTGAAATAGGTTCACCACCCTTAATTTCTCTTATGACAAGCGAAGCATTATGGGGTCCTTTCCCCTTCAACAATGTATGGTAACTCTCTTGCCATGCATCTCGTTGACGTTGCACTACTATGGGATAGTAATCCCTTGTTTCATAATCACATACAACATATTCAGCATATAGCTGCATCATGTCTATCTTTGCAAGAGCATGAAGGAGCATGTTAGGGACTGGCCGATTTGGGGGTAACACTATGTTACCTTGCAGATCTCTCCAGCATAGTTGTTCATCCTGATGGAGGATAAAAGTAAAATCAGGTATATACTCATCATGATGAGTATATACCACTCAATACTATTAAGGAACTAGTGGTTCTTGGTTATGTATGTTGTGCCATTGACTATCTCTTGTGTGATCCCTAGGTGGTGAAGTACTTTTATGAGAAGAAGAATACATGTTTATCTTGTCAGTGTGCTATTAACTGTTGTTTAAATTTTCTTCTGATTAACCCTAAGGGTTCATTTAAGCTTCCCAACGATGTGGATGATTTCCTATGTTCTACTTAGCACACAAACAACTTAGTCCCTGGCAACGGTGCCAATGATGAGTGGCGAGGTACCCCTACACTCAACCATACAAATATCAGCGTTACACACATGATCCGGTCGAACTCCACAGACTAAGTGCCTACATGCCTTATGGAACACTTAAGGTTAATTGTTCATTTTCTTCTTAAACTTACTTGTATTTGTCATGGTTGTACGGTCAAGTAAGTCTGAGGTATGTGATTTTTATGTCTTTTATCTCTTATCGCCTATGCTAATGAGGGAAAGGGTGAAGAGACTAAGTAACTAACTTTAATTAACTAAGTTCTAATGCCTAGCACCACTATCCATTCCCACTTACCATTCACACCTTGAACCAATGCAACCTTCTAGGATTACCAAACGCTATTTGTTACAGGGATTACAAAGGGTAACGCACGTGCTCGAAGCAGTCATACTAAATGCACTTAACCAAGAGTGTTGAGGGTCGAGAGAGATTAATTAACTAATAAAGCATTTAAAAAATTGACAATAATTAAAGTCCTAATTAGCTTAGTCCATGCACTACAAGGTTTATCCAAAAAGTTCATCTTTATTTCTGTACACAAACTTGTGCTTAGGTACAATATTTGCTCGAATAAATATCCATTCACTTTGGGACTCCTATTGCGGGCACATGGAAATTACTCTAACTGTAGAATGGAAAAACTGCAAGAGTTTGGCTAAGGTTTAGATCTAGATGGAGAAACAAGGGAGAGCCACCTCTTATGTATAGATTTGGTGGTGCGCTGCGATATCACGTACACGATATCGCAGGAGAAGATGTGATATCAAGTATGATACATCACATACATGATATCGTGGCCAATGTGATATCACGTACGTGATATCACGGCCCATGAGATATCACATCCCATCAGTAAGCCTACTTCTTTCCACACCTTTTATTAGTTGGTATCCTTAGCCTTAGGCTTAGGAGCTAGCTTTTTATATTTCTTTGGGGTGATTTCTTATTATTTGGCTAGGAAGAGGTTGAGACATTGACCACTATGAAAGGACACTAGTCAAATTATGTTGTAGGTTTAGAGGTGGAGGAAGGAGACACCCTAATGACAAAAGGATCTTTAGGAGTCATAGGTGGTGGTATGCTTATAATAACAAAAGCTCGTGAACTTGTAGAAGTCTATTCATTACAAGGAGGTACCCAAACCACAAATGGTTCCCTAATAGTTTTAGGCTTCTCATGGATGTTGAAAGTGGCAATGGCGAATGGATCATTGTTAACATTAAGACGGTCTTTGTACATCTACATGCATTGATTTTGAGGCCTAGCTAGATTAGATGCATCTAGAACTAACTCACCACTATCTATCATCTTTTTTAAATCATCTTTTAGGATCAAGAAAAAATTAGTATCATGGTCAAAAAAACTAATGGTAGTGATAGAATCAGTCTAGTTTGAAGTATTTAGACATGGAGGGTCATCTTTTATGGCTACGATGGGATCCTTAGTAATCTCACACAAACAATCGTGCCTCTTATGTGCATTCTTAGATAGTTACTTGTATTAGATACTACTAATATTGAGTAATTAATCAAATAGCTCCAATGGTTTCATGGGTACCTTGGTGTACTTAAACCTATCTTTCCATTCCAAGTTAGATTTTGGAGGGTTAAATAGGGAAGCACTAGATGTTGATAGTTGATAAGTGGTGGTAGGGGCCTTAGGTTGTGTTATCTTTGGTCCCTATGTTGTTTTTGATTCTTTGGCCACTGTGGCCATGGCCACATGAGTTTGTTTTTCCTTGTCTCTATCCCTTCTGATGTGTTGGTTCTTATATGCTACGTAAGCTAGGTCATTATAGGCTTCTACAACATCTTCTATGTTTTTGATCTAGGAAAAGGCTTGACTAAGTGATTGAGGGTCTAAATAGTAAAGCTTAGACTTGATGAAATCAAACCTTCCTCCTTGAAGATGGTCAAAAGATGCATTTTAGAGATGGGTTCAGGGATTTCATTAAGGATAGTGTTCCATCTTTGTATGAACTTTTGGGTAGGTTCAAGGGACCCATGTTCCACTTTCATAAGCTAATCTAATGTTGTATCGATCTTTAAGTTATACTTGAAACAATTAACAAATTGTGTAATCAAGTCATCCATAGAGGCATTGTGAAACACCATTATGAAAACTCATGTTGCAATTTTTTTGCATTGTAACCTTTACCATTAAAACTTGAGGCTACACTTTATTATAAAATGTGAGGTTTCTAGCCCATGAACTGTAGTTTCACATACCTTAACTTTTTTAGGCTGAAAAAAATGCCTCATTAGTTGTTATAGCCTCACTTCTCAAGTGGAGAAAGTTATGTCATGTCTATATTTTGGCTTGGAAAGGCTAAAAATTCCTTGGAAACTACAAAATTTTGGTTTTTCATGGGTTTTATGTTAGCCATCACCAAAACTATGTTGGAATCGCCTACACCCAACATTGGAATTGTTGGGATTTCATTTTTCCAGTAAGGCCAGCATGGTTTCAACAAGACCAATAGGATTTCATGAGGCCAATGAGGATTTCATGAGGCTAGCGAGGATTCCACCAAAGCTAGTGAAGATCCCATGAGGCTAGCAAGGATCCTAACAAAGCCAGTGAGGATCCTAGCAAAGCCAACACGGATCCCATGAAGCTAGCATAGTTCTCCAAGGCCAGTGTAGGTTGGGTGAAGCCAACATAGTTTTCAAAGTTCATTTACTATTTATAGCACTCAGTGTAGTTTTGATGGCATTGGCGTATTAAACTTATCATAAGTAAAAATCTACTCTAGAAATGATGACCTACCACACCTAAAAATTATATTAATCTATTAGTAATCATAGTAGAAAATTTGCAGTAATAAATTATACACTAATGATCTATTTAAATCAAATTTGAATACATTACTGAAACACCCCAAAGAAATCCATATTATAACCCATGGCCAGTAGTCTTTGTAATTTGATGAAAAAATAAAAGTAGACAGACTTGCCTTATTTTCCCAAAGATGGTAACATCATGACTTTATGATATTGATGCTATGCTAGCATCATGACTCTATGGTATCAATGCTAATGCTTGCATTGTGACTATATGGTACTGATGTTGATGTTGCATGTAAAGGTATTCCAGGTATGACCGAAGGTGCCAGAAATCTATTAGCAATCATGACAAAATTAACTGGCAACAAGACATAACCCAAGGCCTATTTAAACAATTATCCATTTCATCATAGGAACTTTTGGTACTTGGCATCCTCATTGAGCCTAAAAACTTCGAGTGGTGTAGATGCCTAGGAATCTATGATGATCATTATCACCTTTCTATACTAGATACACCAAGAACTAGTTTGCAACCAAACCAAGCAACATCAAATTTGTGAGAGGAGACTATAAAACACATCTTGCCTCCTGTGTCAGAATCCAAATTTGTTGTTTAAATCATAGGTTGTAAAAGCCCAAACATGTATTTTTGGAACCCATATTATTATAGTATTTTGAAACATTTGATTACAAAATTTTGGTAGTGTTGTGCCACATTTTTCATTTATATTTCCTATAATTGCATTTCCATTTTGGTTTCACTTAACAAATATTTTCTTGCTCATTTACATTTCATTTACATTTTGTTAACACCTAATAACAAACATTCAATTCCTCAAGTGATTTTCTAGATAGTTTTAGGTGCTTATAGATCCTTTTTTAGGCCCATATATTTGCATGTTAAAATGTTCCAATGAGAATCTTCGGCCCACTAGCACCAAATTTTTCCATCGCTATAGTTTCTAGCGCTAGAAGGAGGACCTCCGCCTAACTTCTTTATATAAAACTATTATAATGTTTTCCTATTTCATATTTTTAACAATTTAATCTAAAATTATTTTTTGGTTTTACCTATGTAGTGGGTGTACCACAACTAATTTATGGTTTTAACCTCTTTTCACTTCAACCTACAACTTTGTTTTTCTATCACTATTTGCAGTACAATTTGTAGTGTAACCTCTCTTCATTGCAACCTGCAACTTTGAGAAGATTATTTTTTATTATTATTTTTATAGTGTGTAGCATCTTTGCCACTTTATGCTAGAGAAAAGAAAAAATAATTTTTAATTTTATAGTTGCAATTGCAGTGTAAACACTAAAACCCATGCCTAATTTCCCAACATCATTGACACTATAAATGTTATTGACACTATAATTATCATTAATGCTACAAGCCCTCTATCATTGTCACTAAAATTATCATCGATCCTACATATACTTTCATTAATGCTATGTAATTGTCATTGATTCTACACAACTATCATTGACGCAAGTATCGTTAACACTACAAAATTGTCACTGATGTTACACAATTGTTAATGAAACTGCAAGTTTCATTGATACTACACAACTATCATTGATGTTACAATTGTCACTAATGCTACAGAACTATCAATGATGCTGCAATTATCATTAATTCTATGTAAGTGTCATTAACACTATGCAACTATCAACGATGTTGCACTTGTCATTAATGCTAAAAAAATGTCATTGACATTGCAATTGTCATTGATTCTACAACTCACATTAATGCTATAACTTCCATTGATGCTAAGCATCATTAACACTTTGTTCATGTCTTTTCACTAATCAACTATATTACTGCTCAGTCTTACCTACATGGCATCAAACCATGATAGAGTCCATGTGTTTGACCCGAAAGACCTAGCCATCATTGCGCATAGATAATCACTCAAGCAGAGAGGCAAGAACCTAGATTTTATTGTGATTAATGAGGTATTTTATAACTTCCTTTGTGTCAAATATAGGTCAAGCTCCTAATACCACATTCCAAATCTGACAGTAAGCATCAATTTAAAATCATACACCAAGATGGGAAAGAATACATCACATCCCATTATGACAAGATTCCCCTTATTAACTTCTATGCACACATGCTTATACAATTCATACAAGTTAATGAGTAGAGTGAGGAGCTTAAGTTAGATGGACACAAGGAAGAACAAGATGAATTTGAGACTAAAGTAGAGCTAGGTACTTTCATCAGGAGCCTTTTCCAACAATCAACTCCCCAAGCAACTATACCCAACTCTAAATCCCTTGCCTCATTTGTGGGACCAATTCCATAACCTTCCTCTCCTTCTATCCATCCCACCATGTTTGGATCAACACCCATGATAGTCATGCATCAAGATCATTCTATGTCTCAATCAACATCCTTGTTTTTATCCATACTCTTTGCAACACAACCTCACTCCATAAGACCATCACCATCCTATCCTTTCTCCATTCCAATGGGCTCTTCAATGAGACCCCAAGATACATAAGCCTCTCACACCTCTTTTGTCCATTTCATTCCTCAAATCCCAACTCAAACCTTTTTTTCCTTGTTTAACCCACATGTAATAGTGGTTACACAACCCCTTCCATCAATATCGATGCTTATTGCATGACCCCAAGCCTCTTAGCTCCCTTTGCAACCATTTGTACAAACCCCGCAACCTATGGAAGTACCCCAAGGTCTAGATCAAGCTTTCTAAATGATCCAAGACCTCACTAAAGAGCTACAACGACTCAAAGCCTCAACTACTTAGATGGTAAGGGTCATGGACTTCTACTAAGATGATCCTATTAGCTTTGTGATTACTCAGTAACCTTACCTATAGGCATGCTCATCCCAAGCTTCACCAAGTATAATGGTGAAATAGATCCAAATACACACCTTGTCACCTTTTCATCTAAGTGCCTTCTCTTTCAAGCATGGTAGCATACAATACTTTGGGGTTTCCTATGTTCTTGAAAGGAAAGACTTTAGACTAGTATCGTAGCTTACCTAAGGGTTCTGTTTCCTTCCTTGAAAACCTCATAAACCAATTTGTCAATCGCTTCAAATACAACATAAAGCCTAATACAAAATTAGAACAACTTACAAAGGTAAGGCAGGGGCCACTTGAACCAATACAAAGGTTCATTTAGAGATAAGATACGATCCTCAATGAGATCTCCAAGACCATCTCTAAAACTCACCTCTTGGCCATCTTTAATAACGCAATCAATGACTTTATCAAGTCAAAACTATGTTACTTAGAACCCTAGTCATTTGGCCAAGCCTTTTCACAAACCAAGAACATAGAAGAAGCTGCTAAAGCTAGTAACAATCCAATTGATGTGGCCTATAAAAATAAACATACAAGGAGGGATAGAGAAAGAACTGGCTGCAATATCCAAGGATATAAAGCAAGTAGAAAGGTAGGGATCACTGCCACATAACACACCTTTTAACTCATCATAACCATTCATGTCACACTAGCCAAGTCCTAAATTCAAGTGTAAAGGTAGGTCTAGGTATACAAAGTTACCTATTAAGTCCTCTATGCTTCTAGAACAACTGCTTAAAAACAACCAAATACAACATAAGAAACTTTTCAAAGAGGCTCATAAGAGGCATGATCATCTTTGTGAGATAGCTAGAGACCCAACAATACTAGCCAAAGATGATTCAAAGCTACCAAAGTACTTCAAGTTGGATAAGTTTTTTCATTACCATCAAATTACCAGTCATGATACTAATTTTTTCCTAGCATTAAAACATGACATCCAAAAGATGATGGACCATGGAAAATTGTTTTTAAATGAGACCAACTCTCCAAATACTAATAAATCCTATACTATAGGCTTATTCATAGTAATAAAATGGTCGAACCATCCTAGGGAATTGTTTGTTATCAAGGCATCACCCTAACCTCAAAACATAAAGCCTAAAGTTCCTTTCATCATTAGGGTATTGCCATCTCTAACCCCTAAGAAACCTTTTATCATACATACCCCATCTTTAGTGGCATCAACATCATAATGCAATCAACAAATTACCAACCCTTCTAAGCCTAAAGAACCATTTGTTATTAGGATTCCTAAGCCTTTAGAAAGTAAATCCATAACAACTTGTGATCCAAGCCTACCTATAGTGAACAGTAATTCAAAAATTAACAAGAAAACTATCACCAAAAAAAGAAAGAAAAAAAATAACATGTCACCAAACCAACAACTAATCCCACTAAAGGTACCCAAGAAAAAAAGTTTTGGAATCAAGCTAACCTATTAAAATTTACACCAAGATTACCTACATCCATGGACAAGGAGACTAATGTGCATACATCAAAACATGAGTTAAAAATCCTAGGAAGATTGGAGGAAATTAAAATCACCAAGGCAAAAAGATCACATGCCAAGGGAAAGAATTTCCTCACAATAATAAAGCAAGACAAATAATTTTTTAAACAAACGAACATGTCCTTAAGCCTATATAACCTAGTCATGACTTCTCCTACTCACAAAGATGCACTAGCTCAAGTGTTGACTTCTATTCCTATGAGCAGAGACATGCCTACCAAAAAAGAGTCCATTAACTCTATCCTTGAGCAAGCTTCACTTAGAGAAAATGGGCATCAACCCATGCTCAAATTTCACAACAATGAGATGAAGATGGACTCACAAAATAAAGAAGTGCTATCTGCTTCTCTCCTCATTACTATATGTATTAGTAGGTACAAGGCTTATCATGTCCATGTAGATGATGGGGTAGACACCAACTTAATATCATACACCATTGTGGAGAAACTAGGCCTAATCAAAAACATCCAATATACCACTACCACAACACTTGATTCATTTAATGAGTCACAGGTAGTGGTTCAAGGTTTTATCTCTTTAGATTTTGTAGCCAGATAATTGTTTTCCACATTTGGTAACTTGCTAGTAGTCGAAGAGACACCCGATTTCAACTTGATCCTAGAAAGGCCATGGTTGGCTAAGCTTCACATCATCTTAGCTCTTGTACACTAGGAAATCCATTTACCATATAATGGAGGAAAAATTGTGATCCATGGAGACAATGTATCGATACCATCAGTTAACTATGTCAACATTGACCAAGGTTTGGAGGTGGAGTTTCAAGAGGAGACTCCCAAAACTTAAGTTGGGGCCAATACCAAGAGCAAAACCAACAAAAATAACAACAATGAGGCTAAAGTCACCAAACCTAAGGCATTAAGCAATCAACAAAAATACCTACCAATTTCCATGTCAAAGAAGCAGCATGATGAGAGTGGAATCGTGCAAAGGAAGTCCTTTGATTTATCAAGGATTAAGAAACAAATGCATTTTATATATATTATCCCTTCTTTTGCTAATAGAATCTTGTTCACCTTTGCAACCTTATACCATGTTTCATGGGTTTTTTTTATCCCTATACATCCTTTCGATACTATCCCATACTTTCTAGGCAGGTATGGACCATGGCCTGCTAAGGCCTAAAACTGGTGGCATGCCAAGGCCTAAAATCGATGGCCTAACAAGGCTTAAAACTGATAAACTTGTAGCCTCCCTTTCATCTCTTGAGTGTACAATTACACTAGTTTTCTTCTTAAACTTATGTTTTGGTTTCTACTTTAAAAGTTACACCCTATTTTATACCTTCATAGTTTTCATGTTATAGTCACTTTATTTTGTAGCCTTGTTATTTTAACTCATAGCCTCTTATGCAATATATATATATATATATATAACAAAAGACATATATAAAACTTTAAAAAACAAAAAAAAAATTTACCTATAACTAAGAATGTCCATACTAGTGGCCATGATCACAAAGTATGATGAAACAATAACAAAAGTATGACACCATTATAGTACAACAAGATAACAAAAAAGATATAATAGCCAGTACAGTCCTCAAGGCTATGATAGCCAAAATAATAAATAACAAAGCATGAAGCGTACATCAGTTGGAGTAAAATCTAAGTCATTATCACCTCTCAGTACTAGAGACATCAAGAACTAGTTTGTAGCTAGACGAAGTAACGTTGGATCTATCATAGGAGACAATAAAACATATCTTGCCTCTTGCATCAAAATCCAAATCCCTTGTTTCAATTGTAGGCTATAAAACCTCAAATAGGTATTTTTGAAATCCATATTGTTATAGTATTTTAAAACATTTAATTACAAAGTTTTGGAATTGTTGTGTTGCATTTTTCTTCTATATTTCCTATAATTATGTTTCTATTTTGGTTTCATTTAACAAATATTGTCTTGCTTGTTTACATTTTGTTTATATTTTTTAACACCTGATAACAAATGTTCAAACCCTCAAGCAATTTTCCAGAACACTTGAGGTTCTCAAACATCCCTTTGAGGCATGTGGATTTATGGGTTAAACTATTCCAATAGAGATCTTTGATCCTCCAACACCAAATTTTTTCATTGCTATAGTTACAAGGACTTCTTGGCAAATTGGCCATTGGTTGAGAATTAGAGATTCTCAGTACATTTTCCAACAATAAAAAGTCAATCATTTATCCACCATTTTTCAAGAAGCATAGCATATCTAGCCTAAGAACTAGCAAAGAGTTTAGGGAGTGGAACTTTGAAATGCTTGGATCATTGAGCTGACCATAGGACACACTATGCTAGTTTCACTAAGACTAGAACCACTTCTCACATAGTTCTTTATCCATTTTAAGCACAAAAAATTTGTACTCCCTTGAACTTTTTGTATCTACAACTATTATTATTTCAATAAAATTTGCAATCCATCTATTTTTTTCAAGTTTATATTTCCTATTTCTCTTGGTTAGATCTATAATTTTTATTCAATTCTTTTACACTATTTTACAATTTCTAAATCCTTGGGTAATCAAAAAAGATCATCTAGGGTGCTTTGGATCCTCTTCTCAGAGGCCCTTGGAATCCAAAGTTAAAATGTTTCACCTAGAATTTTTGGTTTTCTAGCACTAAATTTTTCAAGCATTACAATTTTTGACACTAGAAGGAGGACCTTTGCCCAAGTTCTTCACCCAATCCTGCTTTGCCCTTTTTGAAACAAATTTTTACAAATTAAAATTTTTAAAATTTACATTGAAACCTACCAAGAAACTAATGTAATCATCCATCCTCCTACAACTAATACCCAATGTAAGTGTTGTAGTTAGTTTTGGTGTTGTAGTCAATTTTGGTGTTGCTATGAAATTCACAATAATTGCTAGAATTTTTAAAGTCAACATAGTTTTTAGTGTATCTTGCAATAATCATTAGTTGAAACTTAGCCTCTAGGTTTTCCAAAGGCCAATGTATCATTCACAATCATAACACACTTGAAACTATAACAAATTTTCAATTGGGCTTCTCTTGCAAGCCTAGTGTAGCTTTTGTTGACCCAACATAGTTTTCAAAGCCAAACGTGATTTTCTAAAGCCTTGCATAGTTTTCATTGGCCCATCATAATTTTCAAAACCTATTGTGGTTTTTGCTAGCCTAACACAATTTTTGTTGGTCTAGCATAGTTTTCCATAAAGGTAAAATATACCAATTTTTTTTTTAAAAAAAGCAGACCAACTTGCTCTTTTTATCACCAGCATATTTTTGAAAAAATACTAGCATATCTTTCCAAAAATCAACATATTACCAATAGCAAGTTTGCTTTTATTTTTTTTATTTTCCAATAACTACTAGACTTTTGAAAGCCTAGTGTATAAAATTGCAACAAGGTTGGCCATCCATTGATTTTTCCATCAAGTAATGGACTTTGTAAAGCCCAACATAATCTTAACTTCAAAATTTCATAAAATTGGTTTTTAGGTGTGCACACAAAGCTTAGCATAGTTTTGGATAGCCCAGCATAGTTTTGCAAAGCTCAGTGTGGTTTTGCAAAGCCCTACTTAGTTTTGCAAAGCCCAACATAATTTGGTTGATACTAATTAATGTCTTTTCATAGATAAATAATTTTACCACTAGACCTTAAATACATTACCTCTAGCTAAGATGTAGTTTATGTGTATGACCTGAAAGACCCCATAGTCATGGAACAAAGATAATCACTCCAACAAAAGGGAAAAATCCTGGATTTCATGGTCATCAATAAGGAGTTATACAACTTCCTCTATGCCAAGATACAAGCCAATCTCTTAATACCACACTCCGAATCTAACACTAAGTGTCCATTCGAAATTATACACTGACATGGAAAAGCATACATCTCATCTCCTTATGACAAAATCCCCCTCACCAACTTTTATGCACAAATGATCATACAATTCATAGATGTTGATGAGTTTAGTAAAGAAATTAGCTTAGAGGATCTCTAAGAAGAGCAAGATGAGTTTGAGGCTAAACTAGAGCCGAACACCTTCATTTAAATTCTTTTCTAATGATCAACTTTCCAAACATAGATAGCTACCCAAGGTTTGGTTTGGTTGATTTGGGTATACTTCAACCTATCCTTCCAAACATAGATTGTATGTTTGGACATAGATAGAGACCCAATGATAGCTACCAGAGATGATCTGAAGCTACCAAAGTACTTCACATTGGATAGGTTTTTCTATTATCATCAAATGTTTGTTCATGACACCACTTTTTTCCTAGCATTAAAGGATGACCTCCAAAAGATGTTTGACAATGGAGAGTTGGTGTTGAATGAGCCCACTCTCCAAGCACTAACAGTAACTCCTATACCATAGCCTCATTTATAGAAACCAAATAGACTAATCCTCCTAGGAAACTGTTTGTTATCAAAGTGCCACCTTAACCCCAAAACATAAAGCCTAGAGAGTCCTTTGTCATATGGGTACCACCTCTTTTGACCTCTAAAAATCCTTTCATCATATGTGTCTTACATTCAGTGACAACAACTTTACAACCCATGCCATGAGATACTAATCCTTTAAAGCCTAAGGAACCATTCATTATTTGAGTCTCTCCACCTTCAACAAGCAAACCTACAACAACCCATGATCAAAGCTCATCTATAGTGGCCAACAACTTAGCAGTTAGCACAAAACAATCACCACAATGATGACAAAAATAACTAGTCACCAAACCAACAACTAAGTGCACTGAAGGATGCACTGTCCGAAATCATCAGCGTAAGGCTGGAGGAAAAAACGTACACCGAAAGATCTCCGGAGAGACATAGATGACCCTGCCTTCGCATGAGGGCAAGCTGGAAAAACGAAGGCAGAGTGCCTTGGATGGACTGCATGCAGATCAACCAAGGACTTCCCCAAGCGTATGCTATTGCCTGCACTAGGGTTATCGTCACAAAAATGTGAAATAGAGAAAAATGATGTAACAAAAGGTAATGTAACAGAACGTAATGAAACGTAATGGAACGTAAACGTAAGCAGAATGTATGCAGGAATATGCAATGGAACAGAATAATGTACAAAGTAAATCAGAATAAGATAATGGATGGCAAATAATGAACAATGTTGTATTAATCAACAAGATGTGCACTGGTTAAAACGTAGTTGCATTGCAAGTCGAACATTAAGCTCCGATGCGAGGTGTTTACAGGTGCTAGGAATCACGTGCGTTCAGACTCAAGATTACTTATTTTCTTACTTCAAATTTTTTCCAACCTCATTTATGTCCATGAACAAGGTATTTATGCATTTTTCTAAGCTTGGGAATAGGAATGAATGAGATTGATGGCTGCGAGATCAAAGAAAAACGAATCGCGTGATAGGTGTACATGGGTATACTACGTTTTAGACGGGATACACTATATCTTACAACGCAAGCTGGCTTACATCCATGGAAGCAACATAAGAGTTTGACAAGCTCACAGATGGTGAGGCTTGCAATGAAAATTTAAAATGAATTCCAAGAGGGATTGACTCCAGCTCACTTGAAACTTCATGGTCCTTTGAACTGACTGCTGCAGGATGTCGATTTGAGTGGTTCAGTGGCTGTTTGAGGCATCTCTGCTTCACCATGGCTCCCAGCATGAGTTGATTTGGTCCTGGCGTGTCCTTAACGTGCGTTTGGAGTGCTTTTGTCTGGGCGTGAATAGTGCTCACGTTGATGAATAGCACTCACGCTGGTGAATAGTGTTCATGCTGATGACTAGTACTCATGCTGATGAATAGTACTCATGCTGGTGAATAGTGTTCATGCTGATGAATAGTGTTCACGCTGATGAATAATACTCACGCTGGTGAATAGTACTCATGCTGATGAATAGTGCTCAGCGTGACCTGGGTGTGAGCTAGTAAGAATGGTTTATTTCGCACCAAATCCTGATTTTCGAGGCCTATCCTTCAAGTGTAGCTGCTTCCTGCCCTTGGGGGCCACCTGCATGCTGATTTTGAGCCTATTTATACTTGATTTGAGCCATCTTGGTACCTCACACTGGGCTCATGCTATCAGCGTGACCCCAACGTGACCTGGGCGTGATCTAGGCGTGAGCTAGGTGTGACCCAGGCGTAACCAAGCCAAAATGTTGTGTTTCACACCCAAACTTTGATTTTTGGAGCCTGCTAACAAGTAGAACTATTGCCTATCTTTAGAAGTTGAGTTGATGCTGAAATTATGCTTGGGACTGCTTGTTTAGACCAGTTTTTGTTTTGTCACACTGGACTCATGCTCTAGCATGACCCCAACGTGACTTGGGCGTGACTTGGGCGTGACTTGATCGTAAGCAGTGGAAACAGTGTATTTTCGAGCCCGAAATCAGGATTCTGAGGGCTGGAAACCTGGGGTAACCATTAGTGGACCTTTAGGGTGACTTGTACCTTCAAAATCAGGCCATTTTAACACTTTTTTGAGGTTTTTTTGAGTAACTCACGCTAGGAGCAAGCTAGCTTTACAGCATGGGCAAGCTGGCTTGAGTTCCATGTCGTAATCGAGAGTTTTCTTCTCAAGACTCGAGAGGCTCTGAATTGTTCTCATTTCAAAGTGTTCAGCTGAAATTTTGTGGTGTTTCAAAGGTAACCAACAACAAAATTCTTCAAAGCAAGTTAACACACCTAGACCTAAACCAAGATTGACTACACCCATGGACAAGGGACCCAAGGCACATACATTGAAACCTAAGCCACAAGCTCTAGGAAGAATGGAGGAATTTAAGACCACTAAGGTTGAAAGATCACATGCCAAGGGAAAGAATTTTCTCATAACAATGGAACAAGCCAAACAATCCCTCAAATAGAAGAACAAGTCACCAAACTTATACAACTTGGTCATGACTTCTTCTGCTCATAAAGATGCACTAGATCAAGTGTTGACTTCTAGCCATGTGAACATAGACATGTCTATCAATAAAGAATCAATCCACTTGATCATTGAGCAAGCTTTGCTTAGAAAAAATGGACATCAACCCCTACTCAACTTTGTGACAGCGAAGTAAAAATTGACTCTCAAAATATAGAAGTATTGTCTGCTCCTCTCCTCATTACTATATGGGTTGGTAGGTACAAGGTTCATCATGTTCATGTGGATAATGGGGAAGTAACTAATGTTGTATAATTTTCTATTGTTGACAAACTACGCTTAACTAAGAACATCCAAGAAACCACTACCATAGTACTCAAGTCATTTAATGTATCACTAGTAGCAATGCAAGGTTCTATCTCCTTGGATTTCATAGTCGATGAGTAATTTCCTACATCTATCAACTTTCTAGTGGTTGAAGAGATACTTGGCTTCAACTTAATTATAGGAAGGCCATGATTTTGGCTAAGACGCCAACCCATCTGGTGCAATGCTAGGTGGAAGGGGGTGGATTTTGTCAACACTCTTCATGAAATGGAAAAATGAAAAAATCTATTTTTCACATCACCATGTCAAACACCACCAAATGAAAAGACAAAGATGATTAATAGTCTCATGCTCATGTTGCATGTGGGGTGAACTTCAAGCACACGGGAGGCTGCATATGGAATAGCGCCAGAATAGGGGCTGGTAGTAGCCACAACCCATCCCCACACAGCAACCCTACCACCATACCCACTGCTAAGGCCAAGCCGACCTAGGACGAAAGCTATGCCAAAGCCACACCAACGTTGTGCCCATGCACATATCAACAACCACGTAGGTGCCCACCAACATGGGCACTACCATCTCCATCAACAATGACACCAGCCACCTTAGCTGCATCAACACATCCATGTCATGCACAATATTCATGGCCACTGTGCCCACAAAGTGCCAAGAAGTGATGCAGCAATGCTAAGACACCTTAGACCCCCCATGATGGCCATGTTCTAGTATATTAGTGCATACGGTGCCTTGTATTCTTTGCCAACGGTGCCGTCCATGTTCAAGGTGGTGCCGTCCATGTTCAAGGTGGAGTAGAAGAGCCAAAAGGTGGTAGATGCCATGATGCAATCCATGGAGATGCCTACCACCTCCATGGCTACCATGCACACTAGTGACATCAGCGTGAGGTACCCCATCGTGAAGTCATACATGAGGTCAATGCCCATGTAGATCATTTACTTGGCCACCCCACATGCCGCCAAGCCCACCAGCACTCCGCCATGATCACATCCCACCCACGCCATCGTGGCCAGAAGCACCACATTGGCATAGTTGTAGGCCAAGTTCTGGTCCGTCAACCCCAACCCACGGCGTTGGCATTGCTGAAGGCCAGGCTCGAGCCCAACGTGTACGCTGTGGCCACATGGTACCAACATAGCACCCACAGGAAGAAGAGCAACAGAACGCTCGCTGAAACGACTATCAATCCCGTGTACGCCACTACTTCCCCCACACCAGCATTTGGTTCCGCATGGTGCAATGCTGGGTGAGATTTCTCCACGTCATACCCCATGTCAAATCCTTAACAATGTTTTGTGCAATTTCTGTGCTGATTTGGATCCTAGGAATGGGAAAATTTCATTTTGTGCGAAGTAAATTTCATTTGAAGTTTCTTTGCATGCCGGTAGCGATGTTGTCGTTTCCATTTTGACTAAGTTTCTGCATGGAAGCCAAATGAAAAAAATGGAAAAATCTATTTTCCGCACCACCACGCTAAATACTGAAAAAATGACAAGCACTAAAGATGAAGATTTTTAAGTTCATTTTTAGCAAGTTATGCTTAAGTTCAAAAAATGACAAGTATACTTTCATTAATAGTATACTTTCGGAAACTTGTAACTTCATTTACAATTATTTTTCTAACTTTTTTTCTTATAATTTTCAGCATGCTAACCCTAATTACTATCCTATATAAGCCTCCAATGATTCTCTCTTCTATTGCAACCCAGCACAGCTTCACAGCTTCACGACCATACGCAGTGCAACTCAGCCAACATATACAATGCAATTCACTAGCAATGTAAGGCTCAGCGAAAGTGTCACATAGTGCAAACGCTGTAAAGTCTGATGTCCATGACAGACCAGAAAACGAGAGGAAGCACATTGTATAACCATCCTATCCTGCAGTGCATTGTGATTTTCAATTGTTTCATAATGGATTATAATGGATAAATTTGGCTACTAAATTTGAACTTAATTTACCTAATCCTAGGTCCTTCCTTTAATATCTATATTATGTAATTTATTTTTTTACGATATTTAATATTTATAAAGATTTGTATTTTTTATTTTGGTTATAATGATTTTTTATTTGAGCCCTTTGCCATAGTTAACATTTATCATTGCATAAGATAGAAATCTTAATCATACACCTTGGTTAATATTTCAAAACAAATCTTTAACATAGGAGTATGATAGAGCTACCGGAATAATAATTTCATGAATGGAATTGGAAACTTATTTTGATAGAGCATGGAATAATAATTATTTTGTTTTCATATGTTTCATGAATGGAATTAGGCAGTATGTGTCATGAATGGAATTGGGAAATTTTATTATAAACATGGTTGATTAGTCTCTATTCAACTTCATATAGCTTCTTACGGTATCCTCTCTACTTTGCTTACGGGTACTCAACTTCAAATGAGTTCTTTATGAAATATTCTACATAGAAACAATCTATTTCATAGTTCATCATAATTTTAAGCAAAATGTTAATTAATAATTACATATATACACATTCTAAATTTATTACCTATTTTAGTATTTGTATTTCTATGTTAAAGGACAAAACGTTCTCCTTGCAATGTTCCTATGAGTCTATTTAAAACTACAATGTTATATACACTCAATTTAAAACTACTAAAATCTTTAAAACTCAACTTATATATAATACCAATGTTATATGAATAATAAGTTTTAAAACAATGTTAAATAAACTCACTTTAAAACTACTAAAATTTATTAAAACTCAAATTTTATATAACAATGATGTTATATAAACAATATGTTTTAAAAGTTATAATGAAATAATGAATTTAGAACATGCTAAAAGTTTAAAAAATAAAAGATTTTGAATAGGTAGGAAAATAAAACTAAATTTTATATATGATGTTAGACTTAAGTTGCATGTTTAAGAATCATGAAATTAAATATTTGAATTTATGTATTTTTGGAAACATGGATCTTGCTACTATTAGTTCCAATAGGGAAGGCATAGAAAATTCTCTTCAAGATCAATAATAGCAACCATTTGTTACAATCGATAATGCAATTCATGGAGGTTGTGGCAGTGGGCATGGGCATGTCCAAGGCTAAGAACAACCATAGATTGTAGAAGCTACAAATCCAAAAGTGATGAGTGCAGAAGAAGGAAGATTATTTCAAAAAAGAGAATTAAAACCACGTGAGCAAGAATGACAACAGATTCTATGAAATTCAGGAGTACATTATTTATGCATTTTTTAATATTGTAAAACAAATATTTAACGTAGACAAATCTTATCTTGTTATTTATGTACTTACATTGCAAATATTTTTCTAGGTTGCGTCAACTTCGAATCTTCTCTCATCACTTCGAAATTCATCCTCCAGAATGATCCACATTAATAATAATAATAATAATATAAAAACAATCAATAAGAAATGTAGGTTATTATTGTCTACCCATACGCATGTTAGTATATATTGTTATTGAATATTTTTTTTTCACATTTCCTAACATTTTGCATGAGATTGAAAATACATTTATGCCTATTATTTAGGCTACATTCATGTCAAAAATCATAGACGTATAAGAATAATTGTAACAAGATCAACAGGCATAGTATAATGAGAGTGAGTGCTGAACAAGGCAATGTTGACACAAGGATGAATCATATCATCGAATGCAGGAAGCTATAGATGTTCCCACTATACCAACAATGGAAATGCCTTCTTTAAAAGTTGTTCAGTCTTTTTCAAACTTGCAAAAGACACCTACAGAATTTTCTCATGTAATACAGAATTTTAATATTATAGTTAGAAGTTTTGCAAATGCACTCTCTTACAATGTATGTAATAAAATGTTTCTTGGCATGTTATTGGATTCAACAAGAAGTAGATGACTGACATGTAATAGGTGTATTAATGAAAAGAAACAAAATATTTTTATAGTTTTGGATGTGAGATCAAACAATTTTCTATTGAATATAACATAGATCCATGAATCCAACCACCTATGCTAGCTTGTTTAATTGAGGTTGAAGAAATGTTAATTATAAAAATTAATCCCATATTGCAAGTTACACATGTTGGTGAAAAATTCAAGTATAAGGGTCACACAATTAGCTTTTCTTAGGAAATCACACAAATTTCCAAGAGACTTTCTCTTAGAATTAAAGATATCCTTTTCTTGATATTGAGAAGAGTAGATCAAATGGGCACCAAGTACAATTTCATTGTTAACAAGAGATGGGTTTACAAAGATTTTCTTTTGAAGAAGGAAAATGATAGATACTATTAGGGTGTCAAGATCGTTATGCATGCATTAGACGATGTTGCTAATAGCAATGATGTTAACATCTTCCATAGAATTCCTTATGTTCCTTTGTTAGAACAGGATGGAGAAATAACCTTGTATTTTGAAGGTCCATTGTGTTAAAAAAATTAAAAAAACATTATCAATCATACATTGCCAATTGCACAGCATCCCAAAATTGTAAGAAAATAAATTGATTAGATAAGAGCATTGCTTCATAATTCATCGTTGTAAGATTCAGATGTTGCTCAGTGGCCTTCCATGTCTAATTCTCCTATTAATGAGTTCAACATAATGAGGTTGTTTACAATGGCATTTCCAAGTCTTTTTCCAAAAGTAAAAAGTGACTTTTTTTAAACAAAGAGCTAAAGATGTCAACTTGCATAAATATGCAAAACATCTTATTCACTACAAAGATAGGAGATTTTAAGACCATAAGTGTTTCAAGTAAATATTATTTCTCAATTTGTTTATTATTTTCATTATTCATGGTTTTTTTTAAAAAAAAATATTGAAGCAATAATGTGTGATTTATTTTTAGGTATTATATCTATAATGTCATTAGAAGGAGACAAGCAATGGAATTTACCTCTATATTTTTTTAAAAAAATATTTTTGATGCACCCATAACTGTTAAGAAATTAAAGGATCAATTGCGTAATGCTTCATCACATGTCATTGTTGACAATTTGATGCAATATGGTACCTCCATTCGTGCTACACCATCTTATTGCAAAAAATGTAAAGCAAAGCTAACTAACATGGTGAATCAATTGGGAACACCTATTATTATTTTTACTCTAAGTGTAGCATATCTTTATTAGCTTGAGTTGCATAATCTAATGGAAGGAGATCCACTTGAGAACTCATCAAAACTAAATCATTGGAGGCAAAGTAATATCATAGAAAATCCACATATAGTTGCAAATTTTTTGCATCATCATCGTATTACCTTTCTTAAAATAGTTTTGATGAATGAATTCCATGTTATTTACTACTAGACACGATATGAATGGCAGCATCGCAGATTTGCACATGTGCATGGTTTGTTGATTATGTTAATTTGCTTAATGCTATTCAAAGATATACTGTTTGCAAACCTGATGCATGCTCAAGCAAACATAATGGCAAAGAAGTTTGCAAATACCACATTCTAATTGAATTGTTATTTCCTTAGTATTTCCTTACCATTGCATTCATTTTTATTAGCAAGTAAACATTATTTTATCTTCGAATAAAAATTATATATATATTCAACTTCCTTATCTTTCAATTCTATGTACAATGTTCCTTGGTCATTATCGTTAGAACACGCTCTTTAGAGAGATCCAAAAAATAATAATGAAAATACATGTTTCTTGAAGAAATGATTCCAGGCTTAATTTTCATAACAAAATTATTCTTCAAACATGAAAGGCAAATACAGATTTTCAGCTAGTAATGTCACAATATGTTGTCATATAATATATCGTGAAATATGCAACTAAATTAGAGAAGAAATCACAATATTTTCATTAGATGTTGCTAAGAAATTCAAAGTTAAGGGATCATCATGGGGATTTTTATTAGTCTACAAAAGGCTCATGATGGATGTTGCTGCAACTAGAGACATTGATGCTATGGAGGTCTGTCACATGTTGTATGAACTTCCTTTGTTAAACTACAATAATGTTTTCTACACACTCAATGTTTCTCAAGAGGTATACAAAAAATTTCTAATTAATTTAGATGAAACTAATGAAGGTGAAAACTACACAACTCTTATTAATATGTATAAAAAATGTTCACTTCCAATCCAGGGTGTATCATTGTTGTAGGCTTTTAGAGAGTACAATTACAACATGACAAATAAAAATAATCCAAATTGAAATTTGCATCACCTTGAGCTAAATGCTATTGTGAGATATTATCCCAAGTTTCTCATCACATCAAAACAAGGGGAACAAAAATGAATTGAATACTATTGGGCTATGTTGTTGTTGCATTATCCATTTAGAGATGTCAAGTAAGATGTTGGTTCTAATGATGAGGAGATTGAAATGAAGTGGTTGTCCATTCAATATCTCTATGTAGCATCAAAGATTAATACTAAAGAAGAATTCCAGTGAGCTCTAGATGAAGAAATATAATTTGTAGATGTAACTTCCTAGATGCAGGATCATGAAGAATATGATTTTGAAATCCTCAATTATCATCTCTTATCAACAAGTCATTTTCAAAGAACAAAATTTGAGATTCTTGGCCTACAAGATGTTGATAGGATGCATGACTAGACCTTACAATATTCAGAAAAGGATGTTGCAAAGTTCGTCACAAGCTTTATTGCTAGCAATAAATCATCTTGATCCATAATTATCATTGATCATGACTATGGTGCCAACTATTTTGATAGGCTAGGTGCAAAGCAATAGAAATGCTAGAACAAAATTGTAGGGCACATGATGTTTTCATAGTCAAAAAATGAAGTTGTTTCTCCTAGACAAATGATTATCCAAGAAACAACTTATATGGAAAAGTCATTTCTCATAGGTGTGCTTTATAATGCTTTACTTGTCATGGCATCCATAGGAACTACTACATTTAACATTAATGCAGCAATCATTCATTCTAGTTTGAACATTGGAATAGGTGCATACAAAGAACTCTCTTCCTTTGCAAAGATAAGTATACAACATTAACTTTCCCAGGAAAGATATATAATAATTAATGAAATGAGTTTTATGGGACGAAGATTATTACAAAGTATTAATAAAAGGCTAAAAACAATTTTTCCTTACCATCATAATGAAGTTTTTGGAGGAAGCTTAGTTATACTCATAAGTGATTTGGGTCAACTTCTTCCTATGCTTGATGTTGTGTCTTATGAATCCAAGAATCTAGATATTATAGGAGTTTGGAAATCATTTGATACATTTGTTATTTTAGATGTAATTAATCATCAGTCTAAAACTAATCCTAAACAACAAAGATTCAAGGAAGTATTAATGTATATCAAAAAAGGAAAAATTCTTGATGAAGACTATAATTTCTTAGCCACTCAAATGAATATTCCATCCACTTCAAGTGGACTAGATGGTTTTGAAGAATCAATGCATTTTTATGATACAAAGGATAAAGTCCAATTACAGAATAAGAAGATGTTGCAAAAACTATAGAGACCTGTTGTTGTGTGTGTAGCAGACATAGATTCTCATGGATTTAGAATCTCAAATGATGACGGTGATGATATTGAGCAATCTTTTCTTATATGTGAAGGTGCAAGGGTTATGTTTAGAGTTAACCTTTGGCTAGTAGTAGGATTGGTGAATGGTGCACTTCACATCATTCACAGTATTATGTATCATCCTAGTAAACAACCACCTACATTATCATCATATGTTGTTATTGATTTTGGCTCCTACATCAAATGTCCCTTTGATAATGGCAATCCTCATCATGTGTCAATTATACTTGTGGTCCAAACAACATCGCGTTAATTACCATTGAGGTTGGTATGGATCATGACTATTCATAAATCTCAAACATTAATACTAGATAAGGCTACTATTGGCATAGGTTCAAGAGAAGTTACAGGTCTAATTTTTGTTGCATTATCTAGAGTCAAGACCATTGACTCTTTGAAGATTCATCCTCCTTTCTCTATGTAGTGATACAAAAAGATTTCAAATGCTAAACATCTCCATAGTAGAATTGTAGAGGAAAATCATTTTACTCAATTGGAAGATCAAGCATATTGAATTCACACTTATCACTATATTTTGCCTTTTCCTCAATCCTATTCTACATCTTTGTAATGTTTGTTTTACTAATTATGTAATGTATTCCTTCATTAACATAAACAAAATATAAAAGATTTTATTTCTACCAATTTATGTTTACCAGTATGTATTAGTTGGTATGTGAATAGTGATATTATTAAAATAGTTCAAATAATATTTTAACAGCTTAAACATTTATAACAATGTCCTTTATAATGATAATTGATAAATTTAAAATGTTCAAAAATATTTTCATAACTTAACTTTTTTAACAATGACCTTTTATAATGATTGATGAGCAACGAGTAGTCCCTACACCCAACCATACCAATCACTGGCATTCACTAAGTGATCCAGTCGAATGCCACAAACTTTAGCTCTCTAAGTACACTGGATCTAGGAAATGAATATCAAGGACATGATCATTGTCTTCCCAATTTCACTTGTAAAATGCAAAGGTATGGTTAAGTGTCACTGAACAACTTGATTTTTATCATTTTATCATTTTCACTAGATTTGGCTAAGTGTTAAAAATAAAGTAAATTTAATATCTAATTAATTTGATAACTAAATAACACTTAACTAATCCTAACATAAGCATCCATTCCTGCTTTCTATACACATCCTAAACATGTTGTAATGCTACTAGATTACCAAGCATTAGGCACTACTAATATTACCAAGCCTAACGTATGCTCGAAGTGGTCATACTTATGTTTGTTATTTAATTAATATTACTTACTTAATTAAAATTCATTAAGGTAAAGTGCATAAATAATAAATACATAAAGGAAACATTAATTTATTCCAAGTGCTACAAGGTTTGATTAGAAAAGATCATCTTTATTACCATTCATACTAAAGTGCTCAAGTACATTAGTGCTTGAATAAAGATTCGTCCACTTATTTGACTCCTATTGCAGGCACTCAAAAAATATTCTAAATCTAAAGTAAACAGACTACAAGATATTTGCTAAAACTAAAGGAAGAATTCCCATAAATGCAACAAGTGTACATTTATAGGTGATAACAAGGTGCCACATCAATAGGTACCTATCAACATAGCAAACGCACGTCGATGATATCTTGTCAATAGGGTTCATGGCCCAACAACACATGCTTCATCATACCCCCATAATTGAATGAAAACTTGTCCTTGAGTGAACAAAAATAGGAAGAAGTTCATTATATAATTTTGATAAGGTATGGTATTATTGACTGGCTACTAACAAATAAACAAAAAAAATAAACAACTAACATTAAGTGTCCCAGTGTACAGATTTACAATCATTACAAAATTAGGTTTCCATAACAACAAAATTTAACACCATGAAATAAATTAATAGTACAACCCCTATAGTAGCTTAAAAACAAGGAATAAGATCAAATGGTCCCAAGTGGTGGAGGTTCCTAAGGCATCGAAGGACCTTCTCCAACTTTCAAAGCATGTGATGGTTATTGTGGAGGCTATGGTTGTGGTTGTCCTACTATAACTACAATTGTTGGTGGATGATGGAAGGCATCCAACAATGCCTTCTTCTCCTCCTTATTTTGTAGATCATTCACGATCCATGCTACTTCACCAATGTGGGCTAGAATGGAAATATCATATGGATAGGTCATTGTGGGGAACAGCTCCTTCATGTTCATGAACTAGGCTACAAATTGCTTTCATTCTACATCAAACATCTTGACAGTGTTCTGTAGCTCCTATTAGTCATTCAATCTCTTAGTAAGGTTCTTAGTAGTTGATCTTTGATCAGTGAATCACTCCCTAAGAACATTAAGTTCAGCATTTGTAACCTTAAGCTTTTTCTTGGTCTCTTTATGGTGTTTGAACTCAACCTTGTACAATAAGTATGAGTTGATCATCTACTTCTCAGCATTTCCAGGTTTCTATATTGGAGGTTGGAGAGCTCCATGAATTTGGTCATTTCCTTGATTTGTAGCTCCTTCATGTAAATTTTTGCTTTATTGTATTCATTCAGTCCATCAAAGATGGACTGCCATATATTGCCTCCTTACTAAAGCTATTGCAAGGTCTCATTCACCTTTACCTTTGCTAGTTGAATATGTTTTTTATTGATTTATTTTTGCAAGCCAACCTAGTCCCTATAATGGTTCCTAACCCTCTCAAATTTTAGGATCTCATTCTTCTAGGTAATGATCTCTATTGCATACTTTTCACGAAGGGCACACACCTTCTCCATCAAGAGATTTCTATTTTCTATTGTTAATCTCCTTAGTTCAATGCTTACCTTGGCAAGCTGCTCCTACTATTAATGAATGAATTTAGGCATTTTTTTCTTCTACGCATCAACATTTTGCAGGTAATGATTTTTAGTGGTTAGAGTTTCATTCTCCTGGAAAGTCTAGGCCAATTCATTCTGAATGTTGTATGTTGTGGCATTAGCCAAGGATTGGTCAAAGACCACTAACTACTTAGCGTACTCGACCTCTTTAAGTTTGATTTGAAGCTATTGGAAAGCTTCATCCTGCATAATTGCTTAGCTAAGTGCCATGGGGTTAGCACGGTAGGCTCTTAGTTTAGAAACTTCCACAGCTAAGTGTTGATTTTCTACTCTGGCTATTTTAAGTTACCCCTCCATGATGATGCACCTACCCCTTGCCTTGAGTAGCTCTCACTAGGTAGAAGTGAGAGTATCCAAAAGGTCAAAGACATCTAGAATTGATTGCCCAGTTTCCATCAATTGGTCTAGCAATTTCTCATGTTGTACCACACTAAATCTCCCACTTATTACTCCTGTAGACATCTACACATTTCCAAGTGTAGTAACATTAGGTACAAATGTTGCAGGGGCATTAAGTGCTTTATCCACTCTATCAACAACCACTTCAGCTATCATTTCCTATCCTTGGTGCTACATCACTAGAACAATTGCCCCCTCACCCTCCTCCAAACACACCAAAAAGGAAGTGGCATTTCCAAATATTTTTGGGAATTTTTACTTTTGCAAGAGAGACACCATTACCTCTTAGGCACTCGAATTCAACCTCAAAAGCACTTTCATTTGTTGTATAGAAAACATTAGCATCCCACCCTCCATATGGTTTATGGTTCAAGCCACTTCATTAAGTTGACTCATGACTGGTTAGTACATAGATGGATCACCACCACTTATTCCTATTTTCTGGTGCTACAAGAGTTGTCCACAGAGTTCATACATGCACTCAATAGTAGTGCAAGACTCCAACATTATTTTTTGAGTAGGTGTGGAGGTGGTGGTTGCTGCTCCTATTCCTAGACCACTTTTGTAGGTAATTTATCTTTCATCATCTTTGCCTATGAAGTGGTTGGAGAATGATGAACTACGTCATTGGTATAGTTGGCTATGCCTCCCCTCTTGCATAATTTTTTGATAAGGCATGGAAAGAGAAGTTCCTTCTTTTCATGTTCATTCTCCTTGAAGCACTTTTTTTATTTCCAAATAAATTAACTATGGAAGGTTGATAGGGAATTTTTTTCATAGAGTAGTGCACACACGGGCAGAGAAGGCTATGACTTTGTTAGGCCTCACTATTAGATTGAGGTGAAATATGCATGTTTCACCATTGTGAGTGCACCATACTCCTTACAGTCCATTTCATAGAACTACTATGTCCATTCTTTCTTCACACCTACCTCTACCTGCATTAGGATTTCAACTAGAGTAGCCCAAGTTTTAGGCAACCCAAGGACCTAAGAGATTGCTTCCACCAAGTAGGACACAATTATGTCCTTGATTTTGACCATGGCATCAGCCTGTCTATTGTTCCAGAAGATATATGTCTCTCCCATATACGACTCCCTGCTGGAAGTGTTGATGGGCCACATGGGAGAGTTCTAAAGTTGTGCCCTGACTTCTAAAGGAGAAAACTCCAAGAAGGTTCCAAAGTTCATCTCATGAAGTATAGATTTCTAAACCTCCTTGGATGTAATTTGCCTGTGACAAGCCTCTGTCAAGATGACCTTAAGGTTTGGTCTTGGCCCAGGTGCCTCATCTTTCAGTTATGGCCACTTCAGGAATTTTTCTAACAAACTCCACTTTGAACTTCTCCCAAAGAGGTCTCATTGCATGGGTTTCTGCTACCTACTCCTAAGGCTTTTCTTGGCCCCTTCCAATTCTTAGTTGTTTATCCCTTAGTTGGGACAATCCTACATCCTGTGGGTGCTTTCTCTTTGGTGCCATTTGTGATCACAATAGAACTAAGGATTAGTGTGAGATGTGTAACTTATAATGTCTAGGTACCTTATCTCATTAGTTAGTTACACTTAGCTAAGTTGTGACTATGGAAAACTGATTATTTTAATGTTATTTTGATATTATTTGATTAATATGGCTAGCAAAGTTTCTTGGAAGGGTTTAACTTTCATAAATTGATGATTTTAATATTATTTTATTCATTAAATCCTTGTGGGAGTTAGAAAAATTTCAAAAAATTTATTGTTAAATACCTAAGGTTTGTGGCCCCCATGACATAGAGCTTACTTCTTGTAGCTATAGGACTGAAGAACGAGGGTAATTGAACAAACGATTTAAAAGTTATGGGCTTTGGAAGGTTCTAGGCTCTAAAAAATGCAAAAAAATCCCCCTAGTTTGTGAGCTAATGTGAAAAAATGCTAAGTGTTCATGCCTATTGAAGAGTTGTCATTTTAGTTGACCAAGATATCGCGTACGCGATATCGCAGCCTAGACGTGATATCGTGTATGCGATATCGTAGCCTGTCTTCTCATCTATAAATAAGAGGTAGACAGATCTGGTAGGCATTAGTGGTTAGAGTTGTTAAATTTAAGTTTCTTTTTACATCAATTTTTCTCTCAACCCTTCTATCCCAGTGTATGCCCATAGTGTGGTGATTATAATTGTACGGCATCCTTTATTCGAGTGTGACGTACTTGGACACGCACATGACCAGCAATAAAGATTGAGATTACTTCATCATTGCAACATTCACTTAGTTTAATTATTTATTTAATTTTTATTTACTACTTTCTTATTTAATATCTCTCACCCTTATCTCCTAGTAACGCGGAATGAGTACGACTTAATCACAAGCATTCAAGTGTGACTACTTGGTAACCCAGTAGCATACTTAGGCCATGTGCTTGGTAATCCCAATGGTAGTTGTGCACAAGGTCCAAGATGTGTACGGATGATTAAGGAATGGATGCTCATTGCACTTAGGCTACTTAGATTCTCTCTCTCTCTCTCTCTCTCTCTCTCTCTCTCCTAGTTTAGTTGATATTATTATTATTTACCATCATACCCAGAAGTAGCATTAGTAGAGGAACACATCATACACCTCACTCTAGACTAAACCATACATGACAAAGTTAACACTAGTCCAGATGGGAAGATAGTGAACTACAACCTAAGAATAACTATCTAGATACCACAACTAGTCCGTCTGCAGAGTTCGACTAGATCGTGCGTGAAACGCTTGTATTCGTATGGTTGAGTGTAGGGGTACCTTGCCACTCATCATTGGCATCATTGCCGAGGACAGTGCTAGTTATCTAGATTAGTTATATCATACAAGGTCGTTGTATAAGAATTAATGATATATTTTTTAGGAAGAAATAATTATAAAAAGTCACATATACATTCACACACAATTTCATAACCATGCCTCTCCTACAAGACTATGATAATGCCATATCTAGTGAGGAAATTCATTGGAGAACCAACGAATTATATGACAATGAAGATTGTAGTACGCAATCCGAAGTGGGGGTTTCTTACAAACATAAATGAAGGTAGCATCATCCCAACACATGAAATCATATCTTACTCCATGACGATGAACCCCTACTAGCCACTACAAGCCTAACGCAAATACAATAGCCTGTTCAAATCTCTCATAGGCATCGTAAAGAGAGCTGCCTACCCAGGCTCGATTTAAACAACTTTCCCAATTTCTCAGGAGGCTATGACTTAGATCCGCAACAACATTTACAAGCCTTCTACGATGCTTGTACATGGAACAACATTGATAACGGTTGGAAGAAACTCAAGCTCTTTCCTATGACACTCGTTGGCCAAGCAAAGGTATGGTATAGATCGTTAAAACCAAATTCAATATGACTTTGGTCAACAATGGTAGAACTCTTTAACGAAAGATATCAAACCTATGCAAGAGTGTTGGCCTTGAGGAAACAAATCCAAGAGTGGAAACAAGCACAACATATATCCTTGGACATGGCCTTAGAAAGATATTATGCAATGTTAAACAATTGTCCAAGTCATGAGTTCTCCGAGGAAAGGCTAATGTACCATATCATTGATGGGCTTCATGATGCAACAAGAGAGACCCTAGGGATGTATGCCCAAGGTCAACTATACGAACTACAAACCCATCAATTCCAAGAGCTTATTAAGCGGGTAGCAAAAGAGGAAGGAGAAATGGCCAAATGGAAGATTGTTGAAAAACATCAATAGGCCCAAAATATCAACTTAACAAAGGTCCATAATCACAAAAAAGAGAAATCAACCTACCTCAAGGAGGAAGAACCATCTTTTCTAGTACAACAATCATTAGAGGAAGTCGAGGCAAAGATTAATAAGATGTTGGAATGGATGCATAAAAAGTGTGGAGAATATATCAATATTATTGGAGATAGAGTTTTGACAACCCGAGAAGCAAGACAAAGTATCATTAGACAATTAGAAAGAAGGGATAAGCAAAATAAGGGCTCAACTACCAATCATATGTATGAATGCAACATTTTCCTGTACGATCACCCCAATGCCCAATCTTGTTACATTTATATGAGCATTGGGGAAGCACATTACACCCAGAGTTCATACAAAGATACTATATTTGATCACAGTGGCAACAATCCCAGTCATGGGGGAAGCCACCCCTAAACTACAGACACCCTTTATATCATCCAAATCTAAATGCTTATCTAGTTCAACATCCTGTTTCTCCAATTGGGTCAACATACTCTATCTTGCCGCATTACCATTCTCCTCAATACTACCAGCCCATGTCCTCAACGCAACCACCACCTTGTGTACCTTACACTTCTTTGAAATTTCAACATTCTCATCCTTTTCCTCCTTCTACATTGCCACCAACTGTTCCTGAAGTGTCTGCACCACAGCAACAACCCATGAACGTTACTTGTGCTACTATTGCCAATGGCAGAGAGAAGCCTCCTCAACATCAATAGTGTCCCTTCTTTAGACATGACCATAGGAAGGGACAACACAGTTCCAAGGCCACTGCACTCTCCAACTCAGCACAAGTCCTACACTGTGATGCATCCTTCTCTTCAAGCCCCAATTCTCATGTCACTTCATCAAGGCCACCAATTAACACTCCAAAAACTATATGTCCCAATGAATACAACCATGGAGAGTGAAATCTTGATCCTTACATACCATCTTACAGTCTCAAGTATCATATTGGGTCAACTATTTACTAGGAAACCACATCTTACAAATTGCCCCACTATGCTTACTATAATCAAGTGTGTGAACCCCAATGGGGTAAGTATGACCAAGTTTCAATATTTCCAACATGCAAGGATCCTCATCTTTCATTTATTAATCCTTGCCATGCTCAGCTGTTTAGTTATGGGGGATATCCCCCATTCTAATAACAAGCAGGATTAATAAATATTTTTCATTTTCTTTAATTTTACAATTTTTTGTTTCCAATTTTTCATTTTTTAATTTCTTGTTTTATATTTTTTTCTTTTTGTCTTTTTATATTTTTATAAGTAATCTCATATATGAATAAAGCACTCATGTGGCTCATTGGTTGAGGTGTGTTCTATGTTATCAAGTCTTGAGTGATCAATTATTTGGACAGTGAGCCCATTACACACACTTATCCGCTCTACATATAAGAGGTTTTGTTTGAGGGTACAGTGATATTCTTGACATTCTTAAAATTTAAAATTAATTTTGTGTTCATTGTACCCAGAATAAAGAAGGATGAACCAAGAGGGAATGATTAGGGTGTGACATCAAGGGGACTTGCGGATTCTCTTTGGTGACGTCTATGGGAGTTATCACCCAACGTGGTTGTACTAAGATCCTTATAGATCTAACGCAAAATGGGAGTAAGAGTAACCAAAAGGTACTCAAAAATCCAATTTTTTTCTAGGGGGTTCCACTGGAAGGACATGCACCCATGCCTAAAGGTCGACAACTTCTCTGGATTTAGCAATCGAAAAAGAAAAAGAAAAAAAAAGAAAACAAAGGAAGTATCACAAAGCAAAAGTCATTCGTCCCTTGAACAAAATGCCAAGTGATCGTACACCTTGTTGTTATGGTACTCTCATAGTCACTCATCATGGGATGAAACAATGCAGTGTCACTGATTAGAGGATGGACTTGGTCCTGATCTTGGAATGACGAGTTAATGACACATTAATCATACTTTACACGTAGGATTCAGTGTGCCCTAGGTTAGTTACCTCATGTCCCAATCTCTAAAATCCCTTCTATACCCCGTCTCATCTCATTGTTCATGTAATTGTAACTTGTGTCTTGTGCAGCATAGAATTTTGACCTCATTCCGGTGATACTTACATGTGTGTGTTTTTTGGAACCAGTGTAAATTACATTTAACCCTTCGAGTGCCCACGGACACTTTTAAGTGTGGTTATGAAAGGGCATTATAGGTTGGAACCTACTTTGGGGAGGACCCACTTGCGTACTTTTTGTAACTTGCACTCATAACACATCTCTCACACACTCTCTATTACCCTCAGTGTATTTTTCACGATATTATTTTCCTTATTACTATCCCTCCAAATTCCAATGTTCCTATGAACCATCACATGGCCTTTTTCTCTCCCTTACCACCCAAAGCCTTTAGCGATCAATTCCACCCACATATAATTCTTCGTGCCTTTAGAACTAGTTAAATTATCCTAAAAACCTTTAACACCTATCCACATGTCCTTACTATACATTGTTAATTTTAGAAAAATCCTAAAATTTGGTATATTATGTTGTGCCTTAAATATCGATAGGCCACAATATCGCATACGTGATATCATGTATGTGATATCACATCACAACAACCTATATATATGTAACCCCCCCATACCACTTGCCATCATTTTCAACTATTCACATGGGGGAATTTTTCAAATTTCTCTCTATGACCTGTGATTGCGCATCCCTTGCTTTCATACCTATATCTCGCTCACTAGTCCTCTGATTTTCATTCCGTCTAAACCTACTTGAACCCGGAGTGATAAGCTTAGTTATGGGGGAGGGGCACACACCGAATAGCACATAACTTTTTTGGAATTTTTCATTACCTGAAGGACATTATCAATGGTAATTAGTTATAACATTAAGGATAATTGTGCCAAAAATAATTTCATCCCTTTAGGTATACCGAGAAACTAAATTTGGAAACCACCTAAGTAAAAAGGACTCACTATTATAATCTTTTGAGAACCATCACATAGAGATAAAATAAATTAATTAAGGCAAGCAATAAGGTATAACGTAACTTTGGAAACAACCTTACTAATGATGGGCCCCGTGTGATTGCAGATGGCCCTGAAACACGGACAACAGGAAGGTCCTACTCAAGGTGGAAGCAAACAACCAAGGAGAGGCGAAGGACAAGTTCCTGCCAAACAACATGCAGAGCATGAGGAACAATTATTTAGCATTCACCAAGAAGACCCTACTACTATACAATCAAGGCAGGTAGAAGGAAGATCTTCTACAATGCTTGAACAGGGACAACATCTCACGTTGTCCCAGGATTGTGTTTAGGCTATCCATGAAAGGTCCACATTCACTACGATGATTGTGGAATTAAATATTGAACCATTTGTAGAGTTTGCTCCTGAGGCTATTAGGGACCACCTCAAAGGATTCCCCTTATGGCCTATCCTCTTTGAAAGTGGTGCCTGGTACCTAGGAGAAACGTACCAATTCTGGCACAATAGAAAACAAAGCCACCATGGTTAACATTTGTGGTGTGATAGTCAATTTCTCTGTGCAGGCCATTTTGGAAGTATTAAACCTTCCAAATATAGGACCAAACGTTGCTCAGTTATCTACCTGTTCAGACCCTAATGCATGACGAGTTTGGTTGGAAAGGGCGTATGGCAAGGATAAGACATTTGGAGAGTTGACAATGGAAGAGAGGATCTATTTCAAAATTGGAACATATCATCTCTTCCCCATGAAGGGATTAAAAATAATTTCAACATATGTAGCAAGGGGATCTACAGTATTGATGGGAAAGATTAATGTTAACCTGCCTCATCTATACTTTACAGAGATCCTAAGCTGGTTCGAAGCACGAAAGATAAGGAAGATGGCATTACCCTTCCCTTGCCTTATCAGAGAGTTGTGCTGACATGCTGGTATCAGAGGATATACCAATGATGTCCTCCAAAAAGCCCAAAATGCTTCATATGCTGAATTGTTAAAGCCACCAACCGCAAGAAAAATCACTGGTGAGACACTGGGACCGAAACAAGAAAAAGAACAAATGGCAAGGCCAACTGCAACTCAACTTAAGGGACCCAGCCAACTTCCAAGTACAAGGCCCAACCAAAAACAAGAAGTAGGGCCTAGCATGGGCCAAGATCAACCACTGTCACCGCAAGATTATAGATCGTCGATGAGCCATCTCAGGGCCATCACTAAGATGGTCAATTGGGGAAGTCATGATGATGCAAATCTCTTCTGCATCATCGATGATGCCATATATCCCATGATTTCTTTAGATCATGCAAGGGGTGAAGTGTCCATCCATATAGGAGGAGGGGAAAGCACTTGGTCACAACATATCTTTAGGAATGCTACATCTTTCCAAGTGTAATTAGAAACTGGTGAAGGGGCCACAGTGGTGGTCATGCAACACCAAGATGTAGCAGGAGCCACAGAAGTGGTTACAGACCACATTAAAGAATAATTCATTGTACCTGTTGTGTGACCAACAGATCTCACAGGAGCACGAGATGCTCAAAATTTGGCTGAAACCTCAATGACTCCTGTGGAACATGAGGATGTACTTGATTGATTGCTACAAATAGGATAAGTAATGACATCCCTATTTGACATCCCTCAAGATGTTACAGCAATTCAATCAGACCTCATTTCCACCAAAGGAAAGCTAGTCTTGACAGAGATGAGGGCCGAGCACACTGAAGCAGAGGTGCAAAAATTGCAAGAAAGGCCCGTGGCCTTACAAGCAGCACAGTAGGATCCTTTGCAATTGGTTCCCGTGGACCAGCTGGATGCTTTCAAAACTGAGCAACTAGACAAACTACTGATGGAGAACAAGAAGGTGGCAAAAGAAAAAGAGAAGGCTATTTGGGATGCCTCTATAGTGCAAGCATAAAGTTATGCACATACCAAGGCACTCAAGGTCTTACAGGAGGAAAACAAGTAGCTTGTTACTGATAATCTTCGGTTGACCTCTATGGAAAAGCAAAAGAATGTTCTCAAAGAACATTTTTAGCAGTTATGAGAACAACTCATCTAGGTCAACCAGGACATGAACCATTTAGCCAAGGAGAATTGAACCCTCTCAATGAAGGAGGTACACGCCATCTGCTACAAGATGGCTATTGAAATAAGTGTGTGGCAGAACGAGGCTAAATGGCATGAAAAGCTAAACGAGCACTTCTGGGACCAGGTGGGGATGTATAAGCAGATCATTGAGAAGGAAATCCGTATGGCCAAGGCCCACATCGGCACTATTAATGCTTAACACACTGACTGGCAAGCACATATGCATTTTCCTACCAAGCAAAAGTTAAGAACCAGGACCTGCAAATCCAAGACCTTACAGAATACATGGAGTTGGCAAACTTGCGGTCTGCCAACCTTGCCATGTTAACAGCAGGGTGCCCAAGAATAGAGCTCGAGCAATAGGTAGCCACCATCTACAACAAATATGAAATGGAATTTGCAGAATNTAGAGCTCGAGCAATAGGTAGCCACCACCTACAACAAATATGAAATGGAATTTGCAGAACGCAAGAAGATATTGCAAAAATTGGAGATTGTAAATTTTGAACTTGAGGTGGTTAAAGCAAGCTACTAGGGACAAAAAGGTGTTGCAACAGATTTGGCTTGAGAGCTTGTAGATTTCCAAGAATACAGAGACAAAGCCAGAGCCTACGAGGAGGAACAACGGGTGTTTGTGGCTTGGTATGTTAAGGCAAATAAAATGTTTCCGCAACTACCCTACCCATGGGAGGTGCTAACTCCATCAAACATTGAAGCATTATCATGGATGCNGGAGGTGCTAACTCCATCAAACATTGAAGCATTATCATGGATGCCACAGGATCCCCATACCGAAGAGGAGAAACTCCAAGCCATACTTCAATGCCATAAAGTTCCAAGACCTGGAGCACAAGACAAGGGAAAGGCACCTATGGAGGAGCCACCGCCACCAGGAACTACATGAGTTCCATCAATTTTTGTAGCTATAGGATTTTCTCTCACATTCTTTGTGTTGTGTCTCAATTTTTTTCTAATTCCACACTACGGCATGAACCCATTCTCACCATTCAATAATCTCATACATATCCACTATGTAATCAATGGAGCTTGTTCTCACTATAACTTGAGGACGAGTTTTCATTTAGTCATGGGGGTATGATGGGTTGTCATTTTAGTTGACCACGATATCGTGTATGCCATATCACATACGCGATATTGCAGCCTAGACATGATATCACGTACATCATATCACGTACGTGATATTGCAACCTAGACACAATATCCCGTACACGATATCGTAGCATGTCTCCTCATCTATAAATAAGAGGTAGATAGATCTGGTAGGAATTAGTGGCTAGAGTTGTTAAATTTAAGTTTCTTTTTACATCAGTTTTTCTCTCAACCCTTCTATCCTAGTGTATGCCCGTAGTGTGGTGATTATAACTGTACGACATCCTTTATTCAAGTGTGATGTACTTGGATACACACATGACCAACAATAAAGATCAAGATTACTTTGTCATTGTAGCATTCACTTAGTTTAATTATCTATTTAATTGTTATTTACTGCTTTCTTAGTTAATATCTCTCACCCTTATCTCCTAGTAACGCGGAATGAGTACGACTTAATCACGAGCATTTAACTATGACTACTTAGTAACCCAGTAGTGTACTTAGGTCATGCACTTGGTAATCCTAGTGGTAGTCATGCACAAGGTCTAAGATGTGTATAGATGATTAAGGAACGGATGCTCATCGCGCTTAGGCTAGCTTAGATTCTCTCTCTCTCTCTCCTAGTTTAGTTGATATTATTATTATTTACCATTACACCCAAGAGTAGCATTAGTATAGGAACACATCATACACCTCACTCTGGACTAAAAAATACGTGACAAAGTTAACACTAGTCCAGATGGGGAGATAGCGAACAGCAACCTAAGAATAACTATCTAAATACCACAACTAGTCCATCTGCGAAGGCCGGCCGGATCATGCGTGAAATGCTCATATTCGTATGGTTGAGTGTAGAGGTACCTCGCCACTCATCACCTATATATAGAATTTTTCTACTACATTGACGGGATCCCATTAATGGAATCTCATCAATGCAATCGGCTAGGATCTCATTGAAGAAGTCGAACATCATGAAATAGTGAAAGAGGGATAAATCAATCATTCAAAGGAGTTTTGAGTCGGAGAATAAATTTGAAGCAATGCACTATTGGATGCAACCGATTGGATGCACAAAGGATTTGATCACAAGGATAAGGAACTTAACTAGCCCAACCAAGAGATGTGCAAGTGGGTCCCCCCATAGCAAGTTCATGCCCGTAATTTCCTTGCATGCCTTCAAATCAAGGAGTCAATGGGTCTCATGGGTGAATAATGATTATGGACAGTTAAGAACTAAATCTCGTAGGAATCTACCTAAGAATTTTGACACATCAAACTAAGACATTAAACAAAACCATGAAGAACTAGTAGTGAGCTGAATTATGGGAAGTAGTAGTAGATGAAAGAGAAGGTGGAATGGAGTCCCGAATCATGGTCACATGAAGTTCCTTGTGGATTTCATGGTTAATATGACCTAATAACACCTTGAACAAACAAATAAAAAACAAACTTAACCAAGAGGGTATAACTAAATTGGAAAATGGGTAGAGAAACAAAGGATGGATGAGTGATTCCATTTTTAGTGATCTTGTTTCCTCATCCAATAGTCAAGATTGGTTAACATCATCTTCTTTAAAATCATCTCAGCCAATTCATAGATATATATATATATATATCTAAGCTAGTTAGCTAAGCTTTGCATAGTCTCATCCCATATACACCAAGAAATTTACTTACCCTACAAGGGTGGTGAAATTGTCATTCGTGCAACATCAACCAAGGCTCAAAGGTGGAGTTTCAAGAGGAAACTCCTGATACTTAGAATTGGGCCAACAATAAGAAAAACAACAATGCTGATGACATTGACTATGTGATATAGGATGGCAAACAAAAACGCCACAACTCACCATGCTAAACAAGAGAGATGGTGCACATAAAATTGTGCAAAAAGGATTCATTGATCTATCAAAGATCAAAAAATTTCACAGTAAACACCTTAACCCCTCTCTTGTTAAGGATTGTCTGTTCACTTTTGTGAAATTATACCATATTTCAATATTGGCTCTATATGCTCTTTTGAGACCACCCCATACTTGCTAGGCAATTTATGGATCGTGGCCCACTAAGGCCTAAAACTGGCAATATCATAGCCAACTAAAGCCTAAAAATGGTAACAAAATTACCAACTAAGGCCTAAAACTAGCAGCCTACCAAGCCTAGTGATGAAATAGCCTTTTCTCTATGTCCCTTTACATGAACATTGTAGCCAGTTTACTTAAGAACATCGTTTACATATTTAATTGCATGTTTACACTGTGATTTACAATTTTATTATATCATATTTTATTCATCTATTTCATTTAATTTTCTAGTTTTTCTTTTCATTATGTCTCAACATATAGATTACATTTATCATTTATGTTTACATAAATGTGTAAAACATAGAAAGATACAGAACATAATGAAAATAATTAAAAATCTATAGGAAAATGTCCATAAGCAATAGCCATAGTCACATTGTATGATACAAGAATATAGCAGTAGCCATATTTGCACAATGCAACAAGATAACAAAAAAATAATAGCAAGTACAATCCCCAAGGCTATGATAGCCCAAAATAATAAACAACCATAATAGCATAATAGAAATTAAAAAAATACACCGAGTCCATTAGTGGACAAAACAAAGTCATGGGAGGGGAAATGTTTAATGATTGGTCATTTCTAAAGAAAAAGAGTGTATTATCGTATTGTACCTTATAGGACATAATGATATCTAATAGAAAAGCCAACTTTGTAGTTGTTGATGCTAACATTTCCATGCTAGGCATAGGGCCATGATTAAAAGTTTTAGTCCCATGAGAATTAGGAATCCTATAATTTTTAACCCATGCAAATTATGTTGATGAAAAGTAGAGCTTAACAAGGATAAAGAAAAGCATCTTTGAAAACACCACAAACTAGGTTGACTTTTCAAGTGGTTTAATTAAAAGAGAGCTTTATACATGTGTTATCATCTTAGCATTTAACATTACCATTCTATGTGCAAAAGAGAAGGACAATTCACTATTTTAAGGCCACTTTAACTTTAGATTGGTTAATAATATAATATAAAAATATAGATTAGAGAGTCAAGCATACCTTTAAAAAAGAAAGAAAGATAAAACTCACTCAAATTCATCCACTACCTTTTTCTCTTAAAAAGCAAGTGTAGTAAGGTGTTGAACCTTAGTAACTCCTTTTGTTGTTTTTGTGTAAATCACTGATGTTGCCTATAAAAAATAGAATTTCCATAAAATCTCTTCAACTTTGATGGAAAAGATGTCATGCTTGACCAAATTCTTTGGTGGAAATCCAGCAATAGTAATGGGAGTTGCAAGTTGTCAGTCCCTTAGAATCCATGATTCCAACTTTATGGATCAAGCTCTAGGTGGCTACCACTAGGGCCTACTCAGAAAATTTTACGTTACATGGATGTCAGGCCTAAAGATACACTTGTAGGATTGTTAGAAGTTACAGGTCTATCCAAAGAGCAACACAAAAGGTAGACAATTACAAATGAGCTCATGTCCACTACTGTGGATATGTTGAGCATGTAGGGACAAGAGCCTGGTAACAGGCATGAAGCAGCAACTTTGAATTAGGAATGCATGGTTCAAAGTTGTGGTTGGGAGTTACCTGCAATCACCATATATGCATTATACCACCAATTTTGTTATTGGAATGTTGCATCAAACCACTAAGTACCAGTAGCTACAATAGGCCCTATATCAAATAAGATAAATATAGAATCTAATGGGAGTTTGGTGTTTCCATTTGGAACCGAGTGTGGCTACCATGGTTTAGAGACCGACATTTCACTATGTACAACAATAGTGGCTGATAATGATGGTTTTTCTATGTGTGGGTGGGAGATGTTATCATTATCCGTGCATGTGTGGTGGCCATTATCGTTTGTTACACATTACTAGTTCATGTTGTCATTATCTACACATGGGTAGTACTTTTCTTGGTTTTTACATGTGGGTGGTGGCTCCTCATGCATAATAGTCTAGCTCCTCATATGCTAGACTAGTCCTTATAAATTCCTCAACCAAAGGCAAGGAAAGGGAATAAACATAGTGGGGGTTGCATAGAAGTAGAAAGCTATCTACAATGGTAAGGGGGTTTTCGAAGGCAAGACATAGTGGGGAAAATCCCAGGGTTCTCTCTTACTTTTGTCACCTATCTGGTGGCTCTCCCAAAGGTAGTTCAGGGGTGGAGCAACGAGCAAATTTAATAACCAAATGTTGCAGACTTGTCAAAGGAGGTGTGCTTCTCATAGGAAAAGGCAAACAAGGCTACACCAGAAGTTGTTCTATTTGTGCTTATTTTCCAAGTAAGTCTTTGTTCGTTCTTGGTGCTTTTTTTAAATTTTTGCAATTGAACTATGATCTCTATTGTGTGGATTAAACACAAAGCATGTGTTTCTTAAGAACTTGGATTAATCTTATTCAATTTTTTAACTATTTCATGCTTTTATTTTTAATGTTCAAGCTTCTTTGCTGAGATTTTAAAGCAAATAGCTAGTTCCATGCCAAGTTGTTTCGGTCTACTATTTTCGGTTATTTGTTAAAATCATTTCATTTACTACCCTATTGTTGTTAAAATTTTAAAGTAAATAATTACTTTTTCCAAAGTCATTGTGGACTACCCTTTTATTTTCTTGTTAAAGTTATTTAAGCAATCTCTGAGGCCCTTGGGTTGCCTGAAACTGGGGCCACTCTAGCAAAAATTCCGATGTAGGTAAAACTAGACATGAAGAAAGAATGGACACAACGAAGCTATGGAGTGGACTGTAACAAGTATGGTGCACTCATGATGGCACTAATCAGATAAAGGCTCCTCCTTCTCTATGCTATCTCATCGTAACCAAGACAAGTGATCAACAACTACATTCTTAGTTCTCTTCCTATCCACCATGGTAAGATCAAACTCCTGTAAATTTCCTAGTCATCATACGATATGGGGACTAACTGTTAGCTTGTTCATGAGTAAACATATGGCACTGTGATTAATGTGCACAAACATTTGATACCCAAGCACATAGTACTTGACTTTTTTCAAGGTATACACCACCACCATGAGATCCTTCTTAGTGGTGGTGTAATTTAGTTGTGCATCCATAATGCTTCTACTTGCATAATGGATGTAATTTATATGTTTTTGGTCATCCAATTGTGTAAGCCCCAAATGCATAGTGAGATGCATATGTCACTACGTGGAATAGTTTGGACCAATCTATAGCATATAAAATGGGAGTTTCTATGAGATCTTACTTTAACTACTGGAATGCTCATTCACATTCCTTGGTCTAGGTGAAAGGTTCATCCTTCTTTGTAAGAGTAATGCTATTGGAGATATGTTAAAAGGCATGGAAAATATTGGTAAAAGGAGCATGGAATGAACTAGAATTGCATCATAAACATAAAAAGAGATTAAAATACATAAAAATATACATAATTCAAGAATTACAAGGTAATATTGATAAATCAAAATTATAAGAAGGAACAAACCTAGAATCAATTATTCTAACTTCATAATTAAGAGATGTACAAGATGCAAGGTTGGATTTTCTAGAGTGCCAAGAGTATTGAAATAACCAACAAGAAAGATGATCAATAAGAATGAGCAATGGTTGCATGAAAAAATCCAATTTAACACAAAATCTCAAGTTTCCAAGCTAATATAGAAACATTGATTCATAATGGAACATCTCTTTGATCAATTGCATAATAATTGAACAAGTTAACCAAGATCCTAGAAAATATTAGAAAAGTCCAAGTTCACTTAGTTAAGAAGTAGAATAAAGTCTAAAGAATTTTTATAAAAAGATATTATTCTAAAAATATCCCAACTACCAATTCATAGCATGTATCACCATTGTAACAAATTGTTTTTAGCAAGAAAATACTAAGCATTAGTCATATCCAATTCAAAAACTTTAATAAAAAATATATTTACAAAATGGTACAAGCTATTTCTAAAATTGAGAACTTAAAAATAATATTTATAAAAAGGAATTCATAATCCCTAGAGTTGTGGTCCTACACATCATATTCAGCATGGAGCCCTTGGATGCCCAACATCATAAGAGTTTGTTGAAGCATCATAGGAATTGATCAATCAAGTAGCAACACAATGTTATCTTTCATGCCCACCACTGCATTTGTTCATCCTAATGTAGGAAAAAGATGAAGTTAGACACATACTCATTGGGATGAGTATATACCACTCAACATTGTTAGGACACTGGCTGGTTTGTTTGTTCATTCCTTTGATTGGATGTGTGCTCAAATTTTAGCAGAGAATCATCCCTATGAGAAGAAGACATTTTGGATTAAAACAAAATACTAGTATGATTTTTCCAATTATTATTATTATTTAAATGATTACAACTTTAAAGTTCGATCTAATGATGTTGAATAATTTTTGCTAAGTCCTAGATAGCACACATAGCTAACTAAAGTTCCTAGCAATGACACCAATAATGAGCAGCGAGTATACCCTACGTCCAACCATACAAATTACTAGTGTTCACTCAACAATTTGGTCAAATTCCAAAGACTTTAGATTTCTAAGTACATTGATCCTAGGAGGTGAAACTAACCATTGTAATTGTTGTCTTCTTAGTTCCACTTGTGAAGTGTAGGTGTATGGTTAAGTGTAATTAAGGCATATGATTTTTATCATTTTTATCTTTTATGGTTTAAGTCGTCTACGAAAAAGAATAATAAATAAAGTATTTAATTACTAAGTTAATCTAACAACTATCTAACACTTAACTAATCATAACATAAGCATCCATTCCCACTTGTCGTACACATTCTAAACATGTTAAGCATTACTAGAATTACCAAATGTTAAGTGTTGCTGGGATTACCAAGTGCCAAGCATAAACTTGAAGTGGTTGTACTTATGTGTGCTATTAAATTGACATTAATTAATTACTTAAAAACATTAAAGTAAACTGCATGAATATTAAATTCTTAAGTAAACAATTAATCTAGTCCAAGTACTACAAGGTTATTCAGAAAAGCTTATCTTTATTGTCGTTAACACTAAGGTGCTCAAGTACAACAATGCTCAAATAAAGATCTATACACTCTTTGACTTCTATTGTGGGCAATCAAAAAATATTCTAACTTCTGAGAGGAAAAATTGCAAGCACTTCGCTACTACTACGAAAGGAATGCCATAAATGTGATGAGTAGGCATACGTTTATAGGCGAAGATAGGGTGCCCCATCGACAAGTACATGTCAACAAGTCAAACCCTACATTAATGGAATCATGTCAATGAGATCCCGTCAATGGGATGCCATTGACATAGCCTAATGACTGACTCATCAAATGATGTAGTATTCTTTTTTTATAAGCTTTTTGTTTGATCCTCTTTACACATGCCCAAAATCATTTAATTTTTCATTATTGTAACTTATTTTAAAAAAAAATTTAATGTGTTATGCAATTTATCTCTTCTAGTGACATACAACATCAATATAAGCATTCAGTGACATACAACATCAATAGTGATATGGTGTTCACGCCTCTTTTGTACTACCCAGCATTCAGTGTCATATAAAATAGTAGACTTGATTGTTATCTTTTAAAACCCTATACGGTGTTGACTTTGCCAAAAAATTCTACCCTTGTTGACTTGACTAATTGCTCCTGAAAAACTGTTGTTTTCCAAATTCCAGTACTATCTCCCACCTCCATTCAGCCAGCATGAGTGAGACCCCCCTATTTTTAAGTTTGTTTATTTTTATCCCCTTTTTGCAAGTTGGGAGATTATATATTGTATCGTACTAGCATGCTCATCTCTTGCCTTTGTAGCTTTAGCTACCTGGCCACATTACCTTAAACACACTAAGGAGGGGTGAAATGCCCCAAAAACGTTTTGTGTCAGTGTAATGTAATGTGATGAGCCTTTCTTTGTTTTCAATTTTTCAATTTTTCAGCTTTAAGTCCTTTTTCTTTTTAACTACTTTACCGTTCCTTACTAAGCTGCACAAAATCACACTAAAAAATTTTAACCCCAAAAAAATTAGGCATATTGAGTTCACACTTATTATTGTATTTTGTCTTTTGCTCAATCCTATTATATAGCTTTATAATGTTTGTTGCAATAATTGTGCAGTGTATTCCTTCATCAACATATACGAAATATATAAACTTTTATTTTAACCAATTTATGTTTACCAGTATATATTATTTATAATGCAAATAGTAATGATAACTTAAAAAATAAAAAAAATAATTAAATTCTACTTATAGCCCGCGAAATCGCTACACAAGAGAACTTACAGGTTTAATATTTGTTGCATTATCTAGAGTCAAGACCATTGATTTTTTAAAGATTCATCCTCCTTTTCATGTGCAAAGATACAGAAAGATTTCAAATGCTAAACATCTCCAAAGTAGAATTGCACAAGAAGTTCTTTTTGCTCAATTGGAGAATTAGGCATATTGAGTTCACACTTATTATTGTATTTTGCCTTTTTCTCAATCCTATTATACAGTCCTGTAATGTTTGTTGCAATAATTGTGCAATGTATTCCTTCATCAACATATACGAAATATATAAAATTTTATTTTAACCAATTTATGTTTACCAATATATATTATTTGGAATGCAAATAGTGATGATAACTTTAAAAAAAATTAAATTCTACTCATAGCCCATGAAATCGCTACACAAGAAAACTTATGGATTTAATGTTTGTTGCATTATCTGGAGTCAAGACCATTGATTCTTTAAAGATTCATCCTCCTTTTCATGTGCAAAGATACAGAAAGATTTCAAATGCTAAACATCTCCAAAATAGAATTGCACAAGAAGTTCATTTTGCTCAGTTGGAGAATTAGACATATTGAGTTCACACTTATCATTGTATTTTATCTTTTGCTCAATCCTATCATATAGCTCTGTAATGTTTGTTGCAATAATTATGCAATGTATTCCTTCATCAACATATACGAAATATATAAAATTTTATTTTAACCAATTTATGTTTAC
>MNCI01005663.1:0-45491 GCA_015680685.1 Gnetum montanum | reverse complement strand
ATATATATATATATCTCTCTCTCTCTCTCTCTCTCTCTCTCTTTAAGCTAGTAGGTATTTGTTTTACATAGAACACCATTAGCTTATCTCTATTTTGACCATTATGCCTCAATTCTATTTCTTATATCCTTATCAATTTCACCTTCTAATTGGAGCACTAATCATAAGTAGTAAAATTGTTTGTAGTGAAGGACTTTTTGGCCTTAAATTATTACTTTTGTTTTACCACTATTTATGCTATTGTTGAAATGGCATTTCATATATTCTATCATACTTCAACTAATTTTTAAGCCTTTTAATTCTAGAGCATGTATTTACTTCTCCATTTTAGAAACAATATTTTATGGGCTTATAACCACCAACATAATATTATTTACAAATAGCATACACCAAGGGATTTCATCTTGTATTTCTTTTGTTACTTCATTTATAATAATTATAAATAAGTATGGGCTCAGCATAGAACCTTGATGTAGACCTATTGTGATTGGAAAATCAAATGTTGTTCTACAAGCTATTCTAATTTTAGTGGTAGCTCCCTTAGACATGTCTTAAATCACTTTAATATATTTATTAGGATGTTTTTCCTTTGTAAGGCCCACCAAATAAACTTTAGTCACTTTGTCATATGGTTTTTCCAAGTCATTGAAGCTCATATGTAGATTTTCCCTATGTTTTTTGAATTTTTCCTTTTATTGTCAAATCAAGAAAAATAGCTTTTATAGTAGATCTCCTTGTCATACATCCAAATTTATTTTTTTGATAGTGTTGATTCAAAGTTGAGATGGTGTTGTATGACTCTTTTCTAAAGTTTCATAGTATGGCTTGTTAACTTGATCCCTTTATCCCTTTAAAGTTTGCATAAGTTTGCACTTCTCTATTATTTTAATAAATGGGGACAACCATGCTTTTTCTCCAACTATTAGCATTTTGGTGTCCTTTAAAATTTTATTAAATAATTGTGTTAACAAAAAAAAAATCAAAAGTATAGAAAACATTTATGAAAATGGTTAAGGCATCTTCCATTTCTTACCTGGAATTATAATTTCTCATGGTGACACACACAGATGCATCAAACTTATATATCTCAAGTTTATAATCTCCTAGGATCATTGATTGTGTGAGTTAAGCATTGATTTAGACATTTAAAAAAATTTGTTCATCACCAACAACATGGCAATGCATTTTTAAGTAGTATTTATGTATTCAAACAATTAGCCACTACATTTTTTAACTAGTAGCGTAACTTCATCTCATGAATAGTAAGGCTATTCCACTACCTATGCAGTAACTTTCTTCTTCTTCTTTTTTTTTTTCTTTTTTTCTTTTTTTTCTTTTTTGCCTCAAGATATTTTGATTGTAATTTTCCAACAACTTTCTTTTTGTACCTCAAAAGATATTCTGACAATTTTCTTTTTCTACCTTAAGATATTATGGCTATAATTCTTTGGTAACTTTCTTTTTCTACCTCAAGATATTCTTTTAAATACTAGTAGCCTAAGGCTTCGCAAGAGCTTGTAAAAGAAATCAAACATCTAAATGAGTCGCTACTAGATTCATCATTAGCTCAATTTGGTAATGTTCTAAATAAAGATGCTGCAGATGGAGGGTTCAAAAATGTTAGATGTAAACAATGAAGTACAAGGAAATAGATATAGACACAGAAATATAAACACATATGGAGATGGAGATAAAGAGGGAGATTGATGAAATGGAAGTAGAGGTACAATTTGAGGAAGATGCTATGGAGGTGGATACTAAAATGAAGGCCATGGATATTGATCTAGAAATGGAGAAAATGGAAGCATGGTTGCCTCAACAGCAATGGTGGATAGAAACACTTCTGCAAAATTAGATACAGTCTGCAACACACCATGCAGTTGGCATTTTTTGGCATTTGGCATTTTTTGGCATTAACTTGGTTAGCATGTATCCTTTATGTTTTTAGTAGTATTATATATACAACCATCGCAGTGCTATAGCGCATCACCGACCATGGCAGCGCTACAAAACGCATCATCCCTGCAAGAAGCCCTCTTCAACGCAGCTGCGTTGATGTAGGAGTGAAGATTCTTTAGGAGTGAAGAATCTTTAAATTTTAATTAAAGAATCAAAATTTAAAGCACATAGAGATTTCAATTTAAACTTCGAAAAGGACACACATGAGATTAGGCCCTCCCTTTGCTTCACCGTTTCCTGGAGAGGCTTAGGGCCTGTGTGGTGGTGTTGTTGCTATGTTTGGTGGCGAGTTGCCTGAACCTCAGGTTGTGTTTTTGTTTTGGTGAGGACCCCACACATTCCTTTGCTTTTGTTGCTTCTTTGTTTTAGTTTTTTTGTTTATTTTAACTTTTTCTATTTTTCTTTTTCGAAACTCTAATGTTTTGCCCCCTGATGTTACCATCTTGTTTCAAACAATGGGCTTCATCCTTCTCTCCCACCCACTCTCGCTGGCTTTTACACCTGATTTTCGTTATCCTGGTGGGGTTGGATTGGGTTGGGGTTGCCTGACCCACATTTTGTTTTTTACCATATGTTTGTCATTGACGTCATACTATTATTAAATTTTTTATTTTTTCCTTAATCACCTATTGCTCTAAGTTCTCATGGAATACGGTATCTGGTAAACGGCAAACGTTTACATTCTAATTTGTATGAACACTGTACTCTACAATGGCAAATACCATGGCTACCTGTGTGTATATTGTTTAGAATTTGAAGAATCACACCTCATGCATATCAAAAAATTTGGATATCTGCATCGGATTTTACAAACAAAATATTGCGAAGAAAGGCATATAATGATGAAGACTGAATGCACTTTCAAGTGCATAAAATATTGTGCAGGCCTGTTGAGGGCTGCATAGCCCATGGCTACATGGCAGCATTCCCCTAGAGCAAAACACAAAACCCCATTTTATTTGTAAGAAGTAAGAAGAATTAAATAGTAGTGGAAAAATTACAGCCACCAATGCAAGCACTTCCAAAGAAATAGATTAAAATGCTTCATTTGGTTTACAAGCAGCAAGCAATGCATTAGTGAGACCAACCACGAATGGTTTGTAGAGACATTTTGCTAGCAACCTTTGCAAATTCATTCCAATAGTGGCATGTTAGCATAATTTTTTAATTGTTTTTTTAATACTTCCAAGATTTTCACAATTTCAGTTACTCAGATTTATGATGCGATCTTTAGACATTACTTAGATACTTTAATATTTCACATTAATTCTATAAGGCTAGTGGCTCTAGTGAGAGGCATCTTACTCTTGGGTGAACGGTATAATAGAGAATGATTTTCTAAAATATTTATGTTATTAATTGCAGCATATTAGCAGAAACACAATATGTGTTGGTTTGTTCTTGAAGGCATTCTAATACTTACCTTTAAAGCATTCATCATAGTCTTCTAGTGCGTACTGTACATCACCCAATTGTTGATATGTAAATTTTGGACACACCAACGCTTGCGAAAAACTCATTTTAGAATACTATTGCCTAGGGCACCTCCCATATGGGTACGGAAACCCAACAATAGTCTCAGCTGGAGAGGGCTATGCAACGTTTTGAAAACAACCAACCAAAAAATAATAATTAAGAATTTAAATTGAATATTTTTTAAAAAATTTAGAGTTTAATAAATAATCCAAAAAAAATTCAAATTTTCCCTAGTCTTGTTGCTGCTACCTGTTGCAAATCTGTTGTGGAAGCTATCGCAACTTTGCCTGTAGCCATCACATTGGATGCAGGAAGAGAAGGCTTGATGGTTCTGTGCAGTGTAGCAACTACCTGCAACATGTTAGCCTCTATCAACTATTTGTCACCATCAAAGAAAGACGTTGTTGTCGTTGGTTGAGAGAGAAGCCATCATCTACTAGCTTTTGTTAGCTGCACATGGAGAGAGAAGAACCTCATGTATCCATAGATCCCACGACCACCATGTCATCTGTGTACGTTTGCATGTGTCATTCGCCACTATGAGCCACACATGAAGAGAGAAGCCACCATCAACCACCTTTTTAAGCCATGCATGGAGAGAGAAGCCATCGTTAGTCACCTTTTGTTAGCCATAGTTGTTGATGTTGGGCATGTGTGGCAATTGTGTGCTGGAACCCATTTACGTTAGACTAATGAGGAAAAAAAATAGAAAATCGTCATTTTGCGGTTGCTGCTAAAAGGCACACTACTACAAACAAGCCATCATTGTTCTACACCATTGCATGTTGTAGACACGTTGCTAGCCACTACCATCGTCAAAGAAGAGGCTTTGCCCCCCACGTGTGAGAGATTGTCACTAAGAGAGATTTGTTGCCACTTGTTATTGTCGATGAGAGAGACAAATCACAACGCACTACCCGTGGCTTGCCTGCTGCCAAGTGTCATTGTGTGTCCTCTGTGTGCAAAAGAAAGAAGGCTAGGTCCCCTCCAACATCAAAGAAGAGGCCCTGTAATTTGCCACTACATCTGTCACTTTTGACATCTCACGTGCCTACCAATTCCTACCACACGCATGCAGTATCTATGTCCATGTGCATTGAATGCACCCCATAGTCTACGTGTGTCATACACCTCACCTCAACTAGTTCAACTTCACTACTGATGCATTGCCGACGTCTACTATAACCCCTAGCATCCCCCTAGAGAATGCTAGCCCCCCTCTTTTCCTACCCCTTGGTTCATAGTAGCCTACGAGAGAAGAAATCATAGCAAAAGACACATTTTTAATAGAATGTGAGATAAATTTCTATTTAAAATGGAACGAGGAGGGTCATCAACCATTATGAATCTAAAAGAAACCAAATGCTCTAAATCAAAGTAAGAATATTTTTAGTATGAGAAAATTTTGTATATTTTGTATTAAACACAATTAGTATCTTATTTATTGTTTACGTTACCAGCTATATCATTTGAATTATCACACCTACGGTACTTGTGCTTAACCTTATATGTTAAGGTGTTGTAATACTAAACTTTTTCTTTCAGGTTCCACACCCTAAGCTTCTTTACATAAATATTCTTTGTTTAATATCATTATTAAATATTGTTGATTATGGCCCCATGCTTGGCATGGGTGAGGTTGACCTCAACACTTAGCCCCCAAATTACAAATTGCATGCAAGTGCAAAGAGCAACAAAAATCATGAAATTTTAAAGGAGAATGCATCAGATAAAGAATAAAAAAAATATCACAAAATAGGCAAATGAAGACTTAAAAGTAAATTATAGTGATTTAAACATGATTAAAATAACCAAATAATCAAAAGAAAACTAGAGGTGAGCCACACAAACCACACTATCTTATTTAATCAAAATCTAAATATATAACTTATTATTTTAACTACATAGATAGATATATATATATATGATTAAATATATATAAATAATTAAGATCTCATTCTCCATGTTCTCACAAAGTAAAAGTAAAAAAGTATGTAGACTATTTTGAGCACAAGAATTTTACAAAACTTAATGAGGAGGACAAGCTCAAGTTAGATCATAGTAAGACACAACTTTTGGATTTTTCCTTGTTTTTTTTTTAAATTGAATATATATCCTTTTAAAAAAATTTGGGAAATAGATTCAAAATGGAAAATGGAGGTTAGGGTGAGGATTGCCGCTGGACCCCATTACACTCAAGAACTTATTACACTCTCAATGAACATGATCCCCATTCTTTTCTTTTTTTTATAAAACTTTGCTCATGATGTACTTCATTCTTGAGGTAGGAATTCCAACACAAGTTTGGCCAACTAGCTGCACTGCCAAAGAATACAATCCTTTCGAAATTTTGCCCATGGTTTAGTTCAACCCTCGTGTATGTGCCTTTGAGTACAATTTAATGGCATCATAGCAGGTCTCCTAGGTGGCTAAGGGTTTTCAAGTGGAAATGAACATACTTCACCCCTTTGTTCACAGGATAGCCATGGATCATCACACTTGAGGACTGGAGCTTATGAGAGGGGAGAATAAAGTTCTCCAAGGTCACCTAGTGATTATGGCCAATCATTCTCCAACATCACATATCTTACACTCACATGATCATGATGATAACATATTAAGTTTGAATAAATCCCATGCTCCATAATCCATCATAACAAATAAACTAAAACCTTGGAATCAATTGGGAAGAATCATATCATTATTGAAATATATATAATATAAAGTAGACTTTATATAACATTATTGAAATATAACATTATAGTAATAGTATATATTATATTATACTTAATTATTTTCAAATGTTGCTAAGATGACCTAATGTCTAGTAACTCAAATGACAATAATGATTATTTAAATCATATGAAGAACACAAATCAAACCAAACCAATATGCTATGAAAGAGACAATGCAGGGAAAATATGCAAATGCAATTATATACAAATGAAATGCATAGCAAAGAGGAAGAAAACATGCAACTAAGAATCTACCAAGTGTCCACATGGGGTACTTGAGTACAAATACTTCAAATGAAATGCATTAAAATTTCTATGCAACCTATGTCCTTGCAAATCAGCAATTTTGTACACATTAGAGACAATGATGTCTACAATTTGTAATGGACCTGATCACATAAGGGAAAACTTAGTTTGAGGGCCAATTTGACCATATGTTCTATCTCTCTTAAGGACCTGGATGTCCACTTGAAAACTTTTAGCTCCATATCTCTTATCGAACCATCTCTTGATAATTTGTTGATGACTACACATTTTTTCAATCACTTTGACCCTTTTAAGCTCTAAATTTCAAATGTCGTATGCTTGTGATATTAGATGCTCATCAATTGGTAAGTAGTCTAAGAATAATTAATATGTAGAAATCTATAAATTTATTAGCAATATGGGTTCTTTTCTGTACACTAAAACATATGGTGTAGCCTTGATTGATTCTTTATAATGAACTTTATCAACTTAAACTATCCATTTTAGTTGTTCATGCCAAGTTTGTGGGTTTTGGGCTATCATTTTCTTAATCCCATCTAATGTAATTTTGTTGGAGGATTTAGCCAAACCATTACCTTATGGATAATATTTGGTTACCACTTTAATAATGATGTTATGGTCTTTAGCCCAATTTGTAAACTCTATGGAGATGAAGGTGAGCCCATTTTCGACTACTAAAGCATAAGGATAGCCATACCTAGAGATTATATCATTTTCTAAGAAGCGAATGACCTCACGAGATGATGCAATTTTAGTTGCTTTTGCTTCTAACCAACATGTGCAATAATCAATGGCTGTCAAAATAAATGTTTGTAAGATAGTAGATAAAGGATCGACCACTCTGAGAAAATCTAAAGCCCTTTGGGCAAATGGTCTTGTTTCTATTATAAGCTGTAAAGGGGCTAAACTCTTGGGATCTTTACCCTTAAATATTTGACATTGGACACAATTCCTAACCAAGTTGTGAGCATCATTAATCATAATAGGCCAATAATAACTAGCCCTCACAATTTTATGAACTAATAGGCAATATCCTATATGTCCTTCCTCGTGAAGCTTGTTCTTGGTTCAAACACTTAAGGTATATCCCTTGGAAATTCTTTATGAACAATTCACCACTTATTAGAGAAAATCTTGAACATTTTTATATTAAGAGCTTTCTCTTATATCTAGGTAAGTTTACGCGACAATGATGGAAGCTGATGAGTGGCGAGGTACCCCTACACTCAACCATACAAATACGAGCATTACACACATGATCCGGTCGAACTCCGCAAATGGACTAGTTGTGGCATCTAGACAGTTAGCCTTAGGTTGCAGTTTGCTATCTTCCCACCTAGACTAGTATTAGCTTTGTCACGTATGGTTTAGTCCAGAGTGAGGTGTATGATGTGGTCCTATGCTAACGCTACTCCTGGGTATGATGATAAATAAGATTAACTAAGCTAAGAGAGAAAGGGTGAGAGAGAATCTAAACTAGCCTAAGTGCGATGAGCATCTGTTCCTCGATTATCCATATACATCTTAGACTTCATGCACAACTACCACTGGGATTACCAAGCGTAGATCCTAGGCATGCTACTGGGTTACCAAGTAGTCACACTTAAATGATCGTAATCAAGTCATACTCATTCCACGTTTATCACGAGTTTAAGGGTGAGAGATATTAACTAAGAAAGAAGTAAATAACAATTAAATAAATAATTAATCTAAGTGAATGATGCAATGATGAAGTAATCTCGATCTTTATTTCTAGTCATGTGCTTGTCCAAGTACATCACACTTGAATAAAGGATATCGTACAATTAAATTCACCACACTATGGGCATACACTGGAAGAAAAAGGGTTAAGAGAAAAACAAGAACTAAAATCAAAAATTAACTCTTAAAAACTAATTTTACTAATGCCTATCGGAACTTTCTACCTCTTATTTATAGACGAGGAGAGAGGCTACAATATTGTGTATGCAATATCGTAGCTAGGCATGTGATATCGCAGATGTGATATCGCGGTGGACCAAAAATGCAACTCATCATACCCTCATGACAGAATGAAAACTCGTCCTCGAGTTACAGTGATTACACAATGGATAGGTATGGGATTATTAGATGGTGAGAATGGGTTTATGCCGTAGTGTGAAGTCAAAATAAAATTGAGACACAACACAAAGAATGTGCTACAACTACAAAATTGGTGGAACTCATGTAGTTCCTGGTGGTAGTGGCTCCTCCATAGGTGCTTTCCCCTTGTCTTGTTCTCCAGGTCTTGGGACTTGATGGCATTGAAGTATGGCCTGGAGTTTCTCCTCTTCGATCTGGGGATCTTGTGCCATCCATGCTAATGTTCCAATGCTTGATGGAGTCGGCACCTCCCATGGGCAGGGTAGTTGCGGAAACATTTTATTTTCCTTGACATGCCAAGCTGCAAATACCCGGCATTCCTCCTCATAGGCTCTTGCTTTATCTCTGTATTCTTGAAAATCCGCGAGCCGTCGAGCCAAATCTGTTCCGATACATTTTTTTCCTTGGTAGCTTGCTTTCACCACCTCAAGTTCAGAATTTGCAATTTCCAATTTTTGCAATATCTTCTTGCATTCTGAAAATTCTATTTCATATTTGATGTAGGTGGTAGCTACCTGTTGTTTGAGCTCTGTCCTTGGATGCCCTGCTATTAACATGGCAAGGTTGGCATACCGCAGGTTTGCCAACTCCATGTATTCTGTCAGATCCTAATTTGCAGGTCCTGGTTCTTAACTTCCATCTGGTGGGCAAATGCATATGTGTCCAATAAGGCCTGCCAGTCAGTGTGTTGAGCACTAATAGTGTTGATGTGGGCCTTGGCCATATGGATTTCCTTCTCAAGGATCCATTTGTACATTCCCACCTAGTCTCAGAAGTGCTCCTTTAGCTTTTCATGCCGCTTAGCCTCATTTTGTCACATGCTTATTTCAATAACTATTTTTTGATAGATAGCGCGTACCTCCTCCATTGAGAGGGTTCGATTCTCCCTGGCTAAGTGGCACATGTCTTGGTTGACCTGGATGAATTGTTCTCGCAACTGATGAAAGTGTTCCTTGAGAACATTCTTTTGCTTCTCTATAGAGGTCAACCAAAGGTTGTTGGTAACAAGCTACTTGTTCTCTTCTTGTAAGGCCTTGAGTGCCTTGATATGCGCATGAGTTTGTGCCTGTGCTGCAAAGGTATCCTAAACAGCCTTCTCTTTTTCTTCTACCACCTTCTTATTCTTTGTTATTAGCTTAGTTAATTGCTCAGTTTTAAAATTGTCCAGCTANTTTGTTATTAGCTTAGTTAATTGCTCAGTTTTAAAATTGTCCAGCTAGTCTATGGGAAAAAATTGCAAAGGGTCCCACTGTGCTGCTTGTAGGGCCATGAGCTTTTCTTGCAATTTTTGCAACTCTGCTTTAACATGCTCAGCCCGCACCTCTGTCAAGACCAACTTTCCTTTAGTGGAAATGAGGTCTGATTGAATTGCTATAACATCTTGGGGGATGTCAAACAGAGACGTCATTACTTGTCCTTTTTGTAGCAATCGATCAAGCACATCCTCATGTTCTGCATGAGTCATTGAGGTTCTGGCCAAAGTTTGAGCATCCCGTGCTCCTATGAGATCTACCGGTGGTACAATAGGTACATTGAATGATTCTTTAATGTGATCTGCGACCACTTCTGCAGCTCTCACTACATCCTGGTGTTGCATGACCACCACTGTGGCCCCTTCACTAGTTTCTAATTGCACTTGGAAAGATGCAGCGTTTCCCGAGATCTGTTGTCACCAAGTACTTTCCCCTCCTCCTGTATGGATGGACACTTCACCCCTTATGTGATCCAAAGAAACTATGGGCTATATGATATCATCAATGATGTGGAAGAGATTTGTGTCATCACGACTTCCCCAACTGACCATCTCAACAATGGCCCTAAGATGGCTCATCGATGGTCTATACTCTTGCGGCAGTGGTGGTTGAACTTGCTAGCTCATGCTAGGCCCTACTTCTTATTGTTGGATGGGTCCCATGCTTGGAAGTTGGTTGGGCCCTGCAAGTTGAGTTGTAGTTTTCCTCGCTATCTGTTCTTCTTCCTGTTCTGGTCCCAACGTCTCACTAGTGCTTTTTCTTGTAGATGGTGGCTTTAACAATTCAGCATATGAAGCATTCTGGGCTTTTCGGAGGACATCATTAGTGTATCCTCTTATCCCAGCATGCCAGCAAAGCTTCTTGATAAGGCAAGGGAAGCACAACACCATCTTCCTTGTCTTCTATTCCTTGAACCACTTCAGGATCTCCGTACAGTATAGATGAGGCAAGTTAGCATTAACCTTTCCCATCAGCACCGCACATCCTCTTGCCGCATACATTGAAATTCTTTTTAGGCCCTTCGTGGGGAAGAGGTGATACGTTCCAATTTTGAAATAGATCCTCTCTTCTATCGTCAACTCTCCAAATGTCTTATCTTCCTTGCCATATGCCCTTTTCAACCAAACTCGTCACACATCGGAGTCTAAATGGGTAGACAATTGAGTAACCTTGGGCCCTGTATTTGGAAGGTTTAACACTTCTGAAATGGCCTACATAAAGAAATCAACTATCACACCACAACTATTAACTATGGTTCTTTCTTCTTTATTATGCCAAAATTGGTACATTTCCCCTAAGTACCAAGCACCTCTTTCAGAGAGGATAGGCCATAACAGGGACCCTGTGAGCTGGTCCCTAACAGCCTCAAGAGCAAACTCTGCAAAAGATTCAAAGTTTAATTCCACAATCACTACAGTGAATCTGGACTTTTCATGGATGACCTGAACACAATCCTGGGGCAACGTGAGATGTTGTCCCTATTCAGTTACTGCAGTAGCTCCACCTCCTACCTGCCCGGACTGTACAAAAGCAAGGTCTTCTTGATGAATGCTAAATTATTGTGCCTCCTACTTTGCATGTTGTCTGACATGATCTTATCTTCTTCCTCTCCTAAGTCATTTTCTCCCACCTTGAGTAGGACTTGCCTATTGTCCACATTTCAGGGCCATCTGCAATCACACGGGGTCAAGCATTAGTAATGTTGTTTCCGAAATTAAGTTATACCTTACTGCTTGCCTTAACTAATTTAATTTATTTTATCTCCATGTGATATTTCCCAAAAGGTTGTAATAGTGAGTCCCGTTACTTAGGTGGTTTTCCAATTTTAGTTTCTCGGTATACCTAAGGGGATGAAATGATTTTTGGCACAATTATTCTTAATGTTATAGCTAATTACACTTAAATATTTCCTTCAGGCAATGACAAATTCCAAAAACTTTATGTGCTATTCAACATATGTCCCTCCCCCACGACTAAGCTGAACACTCCGGGTTCAAGTAGGTTCAAACGGAATAAAACTCGAAGTACCAGTGAGCGAGATATAGGTAGAAAAGTAAGGGTCGCACAATCACAAGTCGTAGAGAAAAAATTTGAAAAACTCCCCCGTGTGAATGGTGAAAAATAATGCTAAGTGTTATCTATTTATAGGTGAACAGGACACGATATTGTGGCCTAATGATGGTTAGGCCTAAGGGAAAATACAAAATTTTTAGGATGTTTTTGGAAATTAAAAATGGAAATTAAGGACATGTGGTAGGTGTTTAAGGGTTCTAGGGTAATTTAACTTGTTTTGAAGGCACGAATAATTATGTGTGGGTGTAATTGATCAATAAAACCTTAGGTGGTAAGTGAGAGAAAAAGGCCATGTAATGGTACATAGGAATGTTATTATTCAGAGGGATAGTAGTAGGGAAAGAATATTGTGGAAATTACGCTAAGGGTAAGGAATGATGTGTGTGAGCTATGTCATAAGTGAGAATTACAAAAGATTACACAAGTGGGTCCTCCCCAAAGTAGGTTCCAACCTATATTTCCCTTGTGCAACCACACTGAAAGTTTCCATGGGCACTAAAAGGGTTAAATGTAATCCGTACTAATTCCACAAAACACACCCATGTAAATATCACTGGAATGAGGTAAGAATTCTACGCTACACGAGACACAAGCAACAATTACATAGATAGTGAGATGAGATGAACTATAGAAGGGATTGGAGAGATTGGAACATGAGGTAACTGATTTAGGACACAGTGAATCCTACGTGAAAAGCATGATTAACGTGTCATTAACCCATCATTCCAAGATCAAGACCAAGTCCATTCCTCTGATCAGTGACACCGCATTGTTTCATCCCATGATGAACGACTATGAGAGTACTAGAACAACAAGGCATACAATCACTTGGCGTTTTATTCAAGGGAGCAGTGATTTTTGTTTTGTGGCACTTTTCTTTTTATTTTCTTTTTCTTCCTTTTTTTCGACTGCTGAATCCAGAGAAGCCACCAACCTTCAGGCATGGGTGCATGTCTTTACAGTCGGATCCCCTTAGAGCAGCATTGGATTTTTGAGTTCCCTTTTCATTACTCTTACTCCCATTTTTCGTTAGATCTACAAGGATCTTAGTACAACCACGTTGCATGATAACTCCCATAGACGTCACCAAAGAGAATCCATAAGTCCCCTTGATATCACACCCTAATGATTCCATCTTGGTCCATCCTTCTTCATTCTAGGTACAATGAACACAAAATTAATTTTAAGTTTCAGAGATGTCAAGAATATCACTGTACACTCAAACAAAACCTCTTATTTGTAAAGTGGATGAGTGGGTGTAATGGGCTCATTGTCCAAATAATTGATCATTCGAACTCAATAACATAGAACACACCTCAACCAACAAGCCACATGAATTTTTTATTCGTAGATGAGATTACTTATAAAAACGTAAAGAGACAAAAATATAAAAAGGATAAAACAAGAAATTGAAAAATGAAAAACTAGAAAACAAAAAGTTGTAAAATTAATGAAAATGAAAAACATTTATTAATCCTACCTATTATTAGAATGGGGAGTATCCCCCATAACTAAATGGTTGAGGATGGCAAGGATTAATAAATGAAAGATGAGGATCCTTGCATGTTGGAAGTATTGAAACTTGGCCATACTTACCCCATCGGGGTTCACACACTGGATTATAATAAGCATAGTGAGAAAATTTATGAGATGTGGTTCCCAAATAAAGAGTTGACCCACTATGATATTTGAGATTGTTAAATGGTATGCAAGGATCGGAACGTTGCCCTCCATGGCTGTATTCATTGGGCTGTACGGTTGTTGGAGTGTTAATTGGTGGCCTTGATGAAGTGACATGAGGCGTTGGGTTTGAAGAGAAGGGTGCAGCACAGTGTTGGGCTTGTGCTGAGTTGTGGGATACAGTGGCCTTGGAATTGTGTTGTCCCTTCCTATGGTCATGTTTAAAGAAGGGACGCTTTTGATGTTGAGGAGGCCTCTCACTGCTATTGGAAGTAGTAGCACAAGTAACATTCGTGGGTTGTTGTCGTGGTGTAGATATTTCAGGAATAATTGGTGGCGATGTAGAAGAAGGGAAAGGATGAGAATGTTAAAATTTAGGAGAAGGGTAAGATACACAAGGTGGTGGTTGTGTTAAGGACATGGATTGGTATTGAGGAGAATGATAAGGCAGTGAGATAGAGTATGTTGGCCCAGTTGCGGAAACAGCATGTTGAACTAGATAAGCATTTGGGTTTGGATGATATGAAGGGTATCTCCAGTTTAGGGGTGGCTTCCCCCACGACTAGGATTGTTGCCACTATGATCGAACACAGTATCTCTATACAAACTCTAGGTGTAATGTGCTTCCCCAATTCTCATTAAAATGTAACAAGATTGGGCATTGGCCCTTGGGATGATCATATAGGCATATGTTGCATTCATACATATGATTAGCAGTTCAGCTCTTATTTTCTTCACTCCTTCTTTCCAAATGTCTAATGATATTTTTTCTTGTTTCTCAGGTTGTCAAAACTCTATCTCTAATAATATTAATAAATTCTTCACACTTTTTATGTGTCCATTCCAACATCTTATTAATCTTTGCCTCAAATTTCTCTAATGATTGTTGTACTGGAAAAGATGGTTCTTTCTCCTTGTGATAGGTTGATTTCTCCTTTTTATGATTATGGACCTTTGTTAGGTTGAGATTTTGGTCCCGTTGATGTTTTTCAACACTCTCCCATCTAGCCATTTCTCCTTCTTCTTTTGCTATCCTCTTTATAAGCTCTTGGACTTAATGGGTTCATAGCTCATATAGTTGACCTTGGGCATACATCCCAAGGGTCTCTCTTGTTTCATCACGAAGCCCATCAATGATATGGTACATAATCCTTTCCTCGGAGAACTCATGGCCTGGACAATTGTTTAATAGTGCATAATATCTTTCTAAGGCCATGTCCAAGGGTTCATGTTGTTCTTTTCTCACTCTTGGATTTTTTTCCTCAAGGCTAACATTCTTGTGTAGGTTTGATATCTTTCATTAAAGAGTTCTACCATTGTTGGCCAATGTTGTATCAAATTTGGTTTTAATGATCTATACCATACTTTTGCTGGGCCAACGAGTGTCATAGAAAAGAGCTTAAGTTTTTGGCAACCATTATCAATGTTGTTCCATGTGCAGGCATCATAGAAGGATTGTAAATGTTTTTGTGGATCTAAGTCTTAGCCTCCTAAAAAATTGGGAAAGTTGTTTAAATCGAGCATAGGTAGATGGCTCTCTTTATGATGCCTACTAGAGATTTGAACAGCCTCTTGTATTTGCATTAAGCTTGTAGTGGCTAGTGGGGGTTCATCATCATCAAGTAGGTTATGCTTTTATGCATTAAGATGATGTTGTCTTCATTTATGTTTATAAGAAACCCCCACCTCAGGTTGTGTACTCCAATCTTCATTGTCATATAATTTGTTGGTTATCCAACGAACTTCCTCACTAGGTATGGCATTATCATAGTCTTGTAGAAGAGGCATGGTTGTGCGATTGTGTGTGAATTTATATGTGACTTTTTATAATTATTTCTTTTAAAAGATATATCATTAATTCTTGTACAGCGACCTTGTATGATATAACTAATCTAGATAACTAGCACCATCCCTGGCAATGGCACCAATGATGAGTGACGAGGTACCCCTACACTCAACCATATGAATACGAGCATTACACACGCGATCTAATCGAACTTCGCAGATGGACTAGTTGTGGCATCTAGACAGTTAGCCTTAGGTCGCAGTTCGTTGTCTTCCCACCTAGACTAGTATTAGCTTTTTCATGTATGGTTTAGTCCAGAGTGAGGTGTATGATGTGGTCCTATGCTAACGCTACTCCTGGGTATGATGGTAAATAAGATTAACTAAGCTAAGAAAGAAAGGGTGAGAGAGAATCTAAACTAGCCTAAGTGTGATGAGCATCTATTCCTCGATTATCCATACACATCTTGGACTTCATGCATGGCTACCACTGGGATTACCAAGCGTAAACCCTAGGTACGCTACTAGGTTACCAAGTAGTCACACTTAAATGCTTGTAATCAAGTCGTACTCATTCTACATTTATCAGGAGTTTAAGGGTGAGAGATATTAACTAAGAAAGTAGTAAATACTAATTAAATAATTAATTAATCTAAGTGAATGCTACAATGATGAAGTAATCTCGATCTTTATTTCTGGTCATGTGCGTGTCCAAGTATGTCACACTCGAATATAGGATGTCGTACAATTACATTCACCACACTACAGGCATACACTAGGAGAAAAATGGTTGAGAGAAAAACAAGAACTAAAATCAAAACTTAACTCTAAAAACTAATTCTACTAATGCCTATCGAAACTATCTACCTCTTATTTATAGATGAGGAGATAGGCTACGATATCGTGTATGCGATATCGCAGCTAGGCATGCGATATCGCGGACACGATATCACATACGCGATATTACAATGGACCAAAAATTCTACTCATCAAAAGCTTAAATAAAATTTGATATCCCCATACCATGGATCATATAACCAGTTGGGAGAAAATGGAATATCATTTTCCTCATTAAAGGATAATACGTGAAGAGGAATTGATTCTTTATCTTTAGGTGCATTGCAATTTTCCAAAGTTGAAGCTTTAGCTATTAACTTAACAAGACCAATCCCTCTAACTAACTTTGCTACCTTCCATTAAATATCGTATTCTTGGAGCTTCATAACCATTTTAGCACATTTTTCACTAGGATCTTGTAATTTGGCTAAAGCAATGGTGGCTAGGTCAAGGATAATGACAAAGACTTTTGAGTTTAACAAGTAGTAGTGGAATTTCTTCAAGGCTTTAATTATAGCATACAATTGCTTCTCTATAGGTGAGTGTCTTAATTTTGCATCCTTTAAAGGTGCAAACATGAAAGCTATGGGTCTCTCACCTTGATCGTTTATGTCTTGGGTCAAGATACTAGTTGTGGTAATGTTGCTAGAAAAGGCATATAAGTAGAAACCATTCTCATACCAAGGAGAAGCTAGGATAGGTGCATCTATAATGGCTTCCTTAATAGTAATGAATGAATTATTTTTGTCATCTGTCCAATCCATATTACTATCTTTCTTAAGCATATCATTCAATGGTTTGACTAATTCAGCATAGACAAGAATATATCATCTAATAAAGTTAATCTTTCTAAATAAGGCCCTAGATCAATCTTGGATAAAGGGTAAGGTACTTCTAAAATTGCATTTACCCACTTGGGATCAATTGCAATCCCCTCTTTGGTCACTATATGATCTAGAAATTTACCACTTTGAACTCCGAAGATGGATTTCATTACATTCAAGGTGATGTCGAATTGTCTACATCTAATAAAAACATGTCTAAGGTCTCCAAGGTGCGTACCTTGATCTTTGGAGAAAATAGTTAGATTATCTAGGTAGATAATAATGCACTTTCTAATTAGCCCCTCAAAAGCTTTTTCCATAGCTCTTTGAAAGGTAGAGCCAGTGTCTATGAGGCCAAAGGGAATTTTAGCTAATTGACAGGTTCCCCATTTTGTTGTAAAATTTGTCTTGTACTAGTCTTTCTTATTTACTAAAATTTGGTTATATCTTGAATACCCATCCAAAAAGGAATACATTTATGCACCGTTCACGATTTGTAATAGCTCCTCCATTAGAGGATGTGGATAATTATCCCTAATTCAATAAGTATTAAGGTTATAAAAATCAATACATAACCTTAACTCTCCATTTCATTTCCTAAAAAGCACTAAGTGTGAGGTCCAACAAGAGTGTCTTATTGGGTAAATTACTTTCAAGTCTAGGAGTTTGTCAATTTCTACTTTCATAAAGATCTCAATCTTTGGATTCATAAGTTTGAGCTTTTTCCTGAATGGTTTTGTTTCTAGCCTAACGAAAATATTATGTGTCATTACTAATGAATTAAAAGTTCTAAGGTCTTCGTAAATCCAAGCCAAAACATCATTAAATTCATGTAGTAAGTCAATGAGGATTTGTCTTTTGTCGAGGTGTAAACATGCTCCTATTTTGACAGGGTATTATTTTCCTCTCTTTGGAATCTGAATTGTTTTGATTTGAACTAACATTTTCCAATTAGTATTTTTGGATAAGACAATGTTCTTGGTGTGTGGGTTATCAAATAAGGCTTCCCTAATTGCAATTTTAGGAGATATCTTGTTCAAAAACACATCCTTAAACATATCTCCTTGATCACTAAATTCTCCTTCAAAAAATAGAAATTTACAAACATGGTCATTGTTGTCAAACACTTGGAAAGAACAGACATTATCAGGGATAGAATAAGACTTCACCTTTTCGATAATAATTTCTAAATCCCAAGCATTATGCTTAAAAGGGACATTCAAAGTGGTGGCCATTTGGACTAGTGCATTCAGAATGTAATTTTCTTCCCTAGGTACATGTTCAATGGTTACGCATTCGAATTCTTTAAAAAGCTCAATAATGTAAGCTTTGTATGCTTTCATGGTAACATCTTTATCATGAAAGATACCATTGGCCTGGTTCATTATTAGTTGGGAGTCACTATAGATTTTAAGTTTGGACAAATCATAGTATTTAGCTAGCTTGATCCTATATATAAGTGCTTCATACTCTACCATGTTGGTACTCATAGGTTGAGTGAAATAAATAGCTTTAACAATAGGAGCTTTTCCAGAAGCTATAAGCATTATTCCTACTCCACATCCTTTCTTGGAAGAAGCACCATCCACTCTTAGTATCCAAGTATTCGAGTTAGTGAAATCTGAAAAATCAACCCTCTGATCGAGGTAATAGTGATCATCATCCATTTTTAGTCCATCTTCTAATATTTCATTAGTTAGAATCTCACGTATGTCATTATCATTTCCTAATGGTGGTGGGTCACCGAAAAGAAAGGTTCTTCCATCATGTTGGTGATATGGCAAAGTAGCTTCATACACCTTCTCACACTCCCTAAAAGCTTGATAATATTGAGTAGAATATGTGTACACAAAAGGGTTTATGCTTGGAGCCTTATTATATCATCATTTAACAAATATTCACCAAGTCCTAGCTCAACCACTCCAACAAAATGATTGTTGTTTTAATTTCTTGGAGATTTATTGTATTGATCAAAATTTGTTACCACTTGCTTATAAAAGGGTTCCCTAGGTATAATCGTATACTTATATTTTTCTTTAATAGGGATCAACAATTCCAAGAAATCTGACCTAAAGAATCCCTAAAACTTGGCTCCAAAAGTCCTAGAAAAGAGCACACCATAAGTGGGTGACATGTCAACTACTAGAATATGTGTATAACATGTAAATGTAAGGTATTATTTAAGTTGTACCTTTACTCCTTTTAATGACCCTACTACAAGTATGTTAGATCTATCAAGTTGAATCACACTTTTCCTTTGTGATATCATTTGTGCTCTTAAAGCCCAACATACATCAAGAGGCATGACACTAACAGTTGCACTAGAATCCATTAAATAGTTATGGACATTCTTTCCTAAAATAATCAAAGTGGGTAGGAAAGGGAGGTGGTCCTTCTTACTTAACATGGAATTGTTCGCATTCCGTATTGATAGTGTGTTAGGACTTTTTGCAAAGTGAACTTACCTTTCGGGGATTGGGGATTTTTCTCTTTGGGCTTCAGGTGTATGAACTATATCCCAAATCACCTCTTTCATTTCATTAAAGTGTAGGAGGTCATACATCAAAACTTTAAATTTAACTCTTTTTAGATTCTCAACCATATCATAATTCCTATGTTCATCTTTGGCTTCTTGTTGAGGTGGGGCTCTTCTAAGTATAGAAGGGGGTTCAGTCATTGTGGGGTGGTTACTTGGGATGGCCCAGATTGGTTGTTTGCATTATTTTAACTAGTAACTCTTCTGTTTGGAGGCATGTAGGAATTATTCCTAGTTTGTTGCTATCTGGTGCTCACAATGTCACTAATTCTATGGTAGCGAGTGTTGTGTGGGTTAGGGTCACCTACCATAATATGTTCTAATGAGGAAAAACCTCTTCTTTTTCTATTTCATGAGGTACATTAAGGATCATAATAGAAGTTTTTCCATTTTATTGCCCTTAGGTATTATCTCCATACAATGCCAAGAATTGAGGACAACTCTTCTTAGAATGTTGCCTCGTGTTATGAAGACAATAATAATCATCGTTGATTGATGTACGTGGCTTTTCCAATTGTATAGGCCTTTGTTATTGTTTCTTTTTAGATCAACCACTTCATTGAAAATTTTCTGCAGTGAAGTCAGTATTTGGATCATCTGGTTTTCTATTTGAGTTGAGGTTTCAATAGAATTCGACATCTTGTTTGGGTTTATGATGAATTGAATCAATGTATTTGATTGGTCATCACTCAAACCAACATTGGATGGTAGGAATGAAGAGGACGTGGGGCCTTGAAATTAATTACTTAAGGTTCAGTTGGTTGAAATGGGGAAAGAGTCTAAAGCATAGCATTACCAATACCTATGATTCCAAATTCTGTTTGGATGTTGTTCATAAAGGTTATTTGTTCTAACTCCATAGCTTTACCATTGCTCCATATATTTTTGTTATATTGGGATCAGATTTGATGGCATAATCAAAGAATGGGTCAATGGTAGAGAGCGAGAAGTTGAAGATACCATCGGGTTGTGAATGCATCTCATTTGGTACATAGTCAAGCTGATAAAGAAATCTAACGTTATAATCCTTAACATTCTCCCCAAGTAGCTTTCCTAAGCTAGTAAAGTTGCTTGATGCGATGGCAAGGCTTGTGAATTTGTCAAATTGAATCAAAAACTTATTTTTGAATTCTTGCCATGAGTTAATGGAGGCATCTAGAAGCATCAAGAACCATTGGGTTCCTTTAGTCTTGGATGTTGTCACAAACACTCTGAATGCCACATCATTTTGTACAATGTTGTGGATTCCCAATAAGGTTTCAAAACATTATATGTGTCAACAGGCATCACTCGTAGGGATTGTGGGATCAATACACAAGTTTATGTTTTGGAGAGATTTTAGGATGTTATGGTAGTTAGTAAAGTTAAAGGGATTTCTCACCAAGGGAGTTGGGGGTTGATGGGCTACCATCCTAGTTTGAGTTCTCCTAGGAATAGAACTTGGAAAACATGAAGCTTGTTGTTTCTTTAACACAAAGAGATGAGTGACTGCTTGGTTTGGGGTAGGTGTAAGTGATTCTTGTTGGAGAGGTGTGCTCATAAAACAAGAATTTCATATTATAAACATTAAAGTAAACTATAAAATTGAGTACAAGAAATAAATATTGGAATAATAAAAGAAATTTAAAATAACACTAAAATGTGCAATATTTAAAAAGAAATTTTTTTTTGACAAAAGAAAGAAAATACTAAAATATGCTATTAAAAATTAATTTTCCTTTTAAAAAAAAAGAAAATTAAATTCTTGAAATTTAAAAGGGAAACAATTTTAGAAAAAAAGAAATTTTAAGTTGAATAATTAAAACTACCTTACCAAAGTTGAAAGTCAGGAATGAATCACCAAAATTAGAAATTCAAAAATGGAATTAGAAAGAAAAAGATTTAGGCAAAAAAAATTTTCAAAAAATGAAAAGTAATAAAATTAAAGGTCTAAAGACTATCAGGTAAGGTGCCTCCCATATGGGTACAGAAACCTAGGAATAGTTTCAGCTAGAGAGAGCTATGCGACATTTTGAAAACAATAAACCAAGAAAAATAATTGAGAATTTAAATTGAATATTTTTTTGAAATTTTGGAGTACAATAAATAATCCAAAAGAAAAATTTAGATTTTCCCTAGTCTTGCTACTATTGCCTATTGCTACTCTGTTGTAGAAGCTACCGCAACGTTGCCCATAGCCATCATGCTAGATGAGGGAAGAGGAGGCTTGATGGTTCTGTGCAATGTAGCAACTGCCTATAACACGTCAACCTCCATCAACTATTCGTCACCAACAAAGAAAGATGCTGCTATCATTGGTGGAGAGAGAAGCCATCATCTGCCAACTTTTGTCAACCATGCATGAAGAGAGAAGAAACTCATGCACTTGTAGATCATATAGCCACCATGCTACCTGTGTACATCTACATGCATCATTCATCATTTTCAGTTGTGTGTAAAGAGAGGAGCCACCATCAGCCATCTTTTTAAGCCACTCATGGAGAGAGAAGCCACCATCAACCATCTTTTGTTAACCACAATTGTCATTGTTGGGCATGTATGGTTGCTATGTGCTAGAACCAGTTCACGTCAAATCAATGAAGAAAAGAAAAGAAAAAAATAGAAAATCGTTGTTTTGCGATTTTACAAGCAAGGCACACTACTGCAAACGAGCCATCGCTATTCTGCACTGTCACATGTTGTAGATGCACTGCTAGCCACTACTATCATCAAAGAAGAGGCTCTATCCCCTGAACATGAGAGATTGGCCCTAAGAGAGACTTGTCACCACTCGTTGTTGCCGACAAGAGAGACAAATCACAGCACATCACCCATCACCCACCTACCTCCAACCATCGCTATGTGTCCTCTATGTGTAAAAGAAAGAAGGTTGGCTCCCCTCCAACATCAAAGAAGAGGCCTACAGATTTCCACTACGTCTGTCACTTTTGACGTCTCATGCACTTGTCATTTCCTACAACACTTGCACTATTTGTGTATGTGTGCATCACGTGTGCCCCATAGTTTGCGTGTGTCGTACACCTCGATTGGTTCTAGTATGCTACCGACACACTATTGGCATTTGTTGTCACCCATGGCATCCCCATAGAGAATGTTAGCCCCCCTCTTTTCCTACCCCTTGGTTCATAGTGGCCTATAGGAGAAAAAACCAACATCAATCACCATATCTGTTAACTATCATTATGCTGTGTTAGTTACCACAGCCCTACATTCTCCATCTTCACAACACAATAATGCCTGACACCACCACATAACTCTAACCATCGTCATGACGTCTCTATAGTTGTGGTTGCCAATGGTGAGCAAAGTAGATATTATTTAAATACAAAGCCAACATGACTTGCTTGGAGCAAGTTTTTATGGCTTCCTCAACCACAATAGAATGATGTTGTACCATCTCCACGATTCCTGCATGATGAAGCCTAAAAACAAACATGTGCAGCACTGGATAAGAATGGTTAAAAATATTATTCAATTGTAAAGGAATAACCTTGAAATAAAAAAAATCTAAATATCTTATTTTTTTGGGGCTTTAAAAAAACTTGGAACAGTAAGAAGAATTGAACATGTGATTTTAAATTTTTATATCTATATTTTTACAGTTATGCCCTTCTTAGGGATATGTGTATTCATTCATTAAATCTAAATATACATGTTTGTAATCATTAACACCCATAGGCACTATTGGGCAGTCTTCATTGTTAAGCATAGGTGAAGTAAAAATAGTTAGATATGGTAAGTTAAGTTACCCATTATCTTAATAATATAAAAGATAATTTTGAATCAACTAAAATAGAAATATTGAAGTTTTTGATAAAATATTAATGGATTAATAGCTATTTCTCATATTTTTTAGGACTTCCTAAATTCTTTTTTTTTTTTTTACATATGCTTAGCTTCAAAATATCTGTCAAGCTCATGGACTAAATGCTCAGTCATTCGTGAAGTGGGTTGATGAACGACGAGGTACCCTTACGTCCAACCATACAATCACAGGCATTCACATGTGATCCAATTGAAAATTGCAAACTTTAATTAGCAAGTACACTAGAGATAAACAGTGAGTTTGTGTTTTTCATTCACTGTCTTCCCAATCTCACTTGTGAAATGAAAGTGTATGGTTAAGTGTGACTAAGGCATAATATTTTTATCATTTTATGTTTTATCAATTTGATCGCTTAAAACAATAATGAAAGTAAGAGTAATTAAATGCCAAGTAAATTATTGTCTAATCTAACCTAACACAAGTAACCATCCCCACTTCTTGGACACATCCTAAACTTCATGTAAACATTGCTGGGTTGTCAAACACTAACCATTTTTCAGCTATCAAGTGTCACATGTATGTTTGAAGCGTTCATGCTTGTGTGATAAACCACGATATCGTGTACGCGATATCACATCTACCATGCGATATCGCATCTTGCCTCATCTTCTATAAATAAGAGGTGGCACCCTTGGTTCCCATACATTAGATGTAGACACCTAGCCCGACTCTTGCAGTTTTTTCATTCTAAAGTTAGAATTATTTCTGTGTGCCCGTAGTAGGAGTCATAGACTGAACAGATCTTTATTCAAGAAATTTGTACCTGAGCACAATTTTGTATATGGCAATAAAGACTAACTTTATGATAAACCTTGTAGCATATAGATTAAGCTAATTACTAATTAATTATTGTTTAATGCTTTCCTAGTTAATTAATATCTCTCTCAACCTTCAACCCCCTTAGTTAAATACACTCAGTATGACTGCTTCAAGCATGCATGTAACGCTTGATAACCCAGTAATGATTAGCGTTTGGTAATCCCAGTAGCATTGCACTGGTTCAAGATGTGTATGGAAAGTGGGAACAGATACTGGTGTTAGGAACATTTAGAAACTAGTTAATGAATAGTTAATGTAAGTTAGCCACTTAGTTCTCTCTCCATCTCCTTTATTAGCAGAAGACATAAAAAATACAAAATCTATAAAAATCATATACCTCAACCTTACTTAACCATACAACCATGACAATATGAGTAAGTTTGGGAAGAAAACAATTGATTCACCTTGAGTGTTCCATTAAGGCACATAACCACTTGACCCTTCGAATTCAACAACATCATGCATGAAACGCTAGTATTCGTATGGTTGAGTGTAGGGGTACCTCATCACTCATTATTGGCACTGTTATCGGGGACTTAGTTGTTTGTGCACTATGTAGAACATAGGAAATCATTCATATCATTGGACCATTAGAATGAACCCTTAGGGTTAATCAAAGAAATACGAGACAATAGTACATTGCACATCGAACAAGACAAGATGTCTTCTTCTTCGCATAAGAGCACTTCACCACCTAGGACTAATCCAAGAGGCAGTCGGTGGCATAATACACATAACCATGATCCGTCAGTTCCTCAACAGTTTCATGTGGTATATACTCATCCTGATGAGTATGTGCCTGATTTCACCTTTATTCTCCAACAAGACGAACAACTGCGGTGGAGAGAATTGGAGGGTAAAATAGTGTTGCTTCCAGACCGATCAGTTCCCAACATGCTCCTTCGTGCTCTCACACAAATAGGCATGCCGCTTTTATATGCAGAATATGTTGCACGTGATCATGACTCAAGAGACTATCATCTCACAGAAGCACAACATCAAAGGGACTTGCAATAGGAGAGATATCATACATCTTTGAAGGGTAAATGGCCCCATGATGCTCCACATGTTTTGAGCGAAACTGAGGATTGTGAACTTGCCTCAACAAGTTCCCCACAAAATGATGTTCCTCCTCCTGACATTGGTTAGGGGGTGATGTATCAGAACCTTCACTCCACTATTCACAACCCTGGTTCTGATAGCCATGAACACGAAGTGTTCAACGAAGGAACATGAACACACAATAAGGGTGGACGTTCTAATCGTGATCACGATCGAGGCCGAGACCACCAAAGAGAAGGTAGAAAACACCATCATGGTGATGGCTCTCCATCTTCTTCACCTTCATCGTCATCTTCACCCTCTCCTTCAGTGTCTGGATGCAGTCATAGGGAAACCAATCGTGAGGATAAGGAAAAACGAAGTGAAAGTCATCAACGAGACAATCGAANCCAATCGTGAGGATAAGGAAAAACGAAGTGAAAGTCATCGACGAGACAATCGAGAATGACGACGAGGGCACTCTAAACAATCAAGGCATAGAAGAAGGGAGATCAGGGAACCGTGTAGACACCATAGAATCTATGAATGAGATGATCATGAAGAACCCCTACTCACAAATAGAAGCATCCTAGATATAACGAAGGCCGTAAGAGTTCCAACAAGGCACCAAAAGGATAGTAGGATAAAGAGGTTAGACATGAACAACATCCCACGATTTGAAGGGGGATACAACATTGATCGTCAAAATCATTTACAAGCATTCCACGATGCATGTGCCTTGCAAAAAATAGAAAATGAATGGCAAAAACTAGAGTTGTTCCCAAGGACACTACTGAAAGAAGCTGAAAGCTGGTACCGGGCCTTAGAATTGAAATCCATTTGGAGGTGGAGTAAAATGTTAGAACTGTTCAATGATAAGTACCAAACGTACTCCCAAGTGTCTAACCTACAAAAGCAAACCCAAGGATGAAATCAAGGAAATCATGAACCCTTGAATGCTGCCATGGGCCACTATTATGCACCATTACATCGTTGTCCTAGCCATGGTTATTTGCAACGAGATCAACTATGCCATCGCGTGGATGGACTTAGGCATGAAACAAGAANGATAGTAGGTTTGAAACTGTTCTTAAAATTGTAGAGGAGTCTAGGGAGCAAGGTAGTGACCGCGACAAAAAGAAAAAGAGAGAAGTGGAAAATGCATGTAACAAAGTAAGGGCAAAATGGCCATCACAGAAGAGGTTGTGGATTCAGACATGGACAATGATAGTGGATGTGAGATATGCCAATACGACCATCCTAAGGGATGTTGCCTAGTGATCTCACATCTACAAGAGTCTAGGGTGTATGCACTCAACCCATGACTAAATAAACAGCAAACACCCTAACGGTTACCTTATCCCCAAGGTAACCCAAAGCAATTCCACCAATCTTCAACATATTATCCAAGTGGAACTCCACCACAACCCATTGAGCAACATCAATAGTGGCAATACCCACAGTCATGGGGAATGCCACCACCAAGGCAAAAATACCCATACCGGCAACTTGACCCATATGGCTACTACGTGCAGCATCCAATCTCTCCACGTGACTCTATTGGTCATGTTACACCACAACATCACTACCAATCCTGTGAGTATTATAGTACTCCTTTTCCTAGTAGAGATAACCCACACATATACCATCCTTCAAATCCATCTGTAGCTCTCACACCAATAGCTCCATTACCACCTACTCCAGCAATGCAAGGGGAACTCCATACTCAACCGCAGCAACACAATGCCACAAGAGCTATAAATCCTCAACCCATTATTGGTTCTAACAATTGTATGAAGAAAAGACCTTTCTTCAAAACCAATAGTCCAACCAAGCCCTTACAACCACAAGTAGTTAAACATCTGAATGCCTCCCCATCAAATAAAGCTTTAGAGCTCCCTTCGAACCAAACACTGAGCTCAACGCATACGGTTATGTTAACACATGTCATTACTAACTGGATCAAGGTTTCCCACCTTCCCAAGAAATTCTATGATCCTGGAAGCCCTCTAATCTATCTCCAAATCATTGGGAATGAGAGATGCAAAGCTCTTCTGGATTCAAGTTCTGGAGTCAACTTAATATTACAAGAAATGTATAAGGCCTGTAACTTACCTCCATTGAAGAAGAGAAATATTCACCTAGAGCTAGCTAACCAGTCCATCACTATTCCCTTGGGACTAGTGGAGGAAATCATTACCACTATGTGTGGGTGGTCGTACCCAGTTGATTTCCTAGTGATACAAGTGAATAACAGTAAATGGGACTTTCCAATCATAATGGGAAGAGCATGGCTAAGTACTATAGATGCATGCCTAGGAATCCATGATCTTTCCCTAGAAATATCTAAGGAGAACACTTTTGGAAAGATCAAGAAGAAGAAGGTTTCATGCATCACATATAGTGATACAGGGTGCAATTACATGCAGAGATCATGGGTTGTGCAAAGTTTAGCATTGCCTGCATGCAACCAATGTGCACAAGACATTAACATACAAAAGTGTCTGTATGTAGCAGCCACATGACAAGAAGACACCCAATGGCTGATAGTTGATCAAGAGAGCAACTCACTCATGTGCATGGACCTAACTAAAGAAATAACTTGCACTTACATCGAAAGCATAGACGTACTAGAGCAAGTCCGCTACCAACTTCCAAGCCTTAACCTTGAAAACATCAACTAAGGAAAGTTGGAAATTCTTGAGAAATTCAAACAAGAGTCCCTAGCATTAAAATCATTTCCCACCAGTCTGTAATATATGATCCTTGAAAATGAAAAATCGATAATCATCAACACAAGAATTGCTTCCAAACAAAAAGGAAGACTACTGAAAGTAATAAACAAGTGGTCAAAAGCCTTTGCCTAGTCATATCCCGAATTAACTAGAATAGATCCTAGGATATGCCAGCATAGGATTTACACTGATTCCTCCATGAAACCTTAAAAAAAACCGCAAAGGCAATTGAACCCAAAATTGAAGCAAGTAGTAAAGGAAGAAATAGAATAGCTTCTTAAGGCTGGGTTCATATATCCCATTGCTAATAGTGAATGGGTTAGCCCTCTGGTAATCATGCCTAAAAAGGGAGGCAAATGGAGGGTGTGCATAGATGTTAGCCTGCTGAACATGGCAACATTTAAGGATCACTTTCCATTACCATTCGTTGACCAAGTCTTACACACCATAGCAGGGCATCACTATTACATTTTTTTGGATGGCTATAGCGAATACAACCAAATACAGATAGCCATAGAAGACCAAGCGAAGACAACGTTTACCAATCCTTGGGGAACGTTTGCATATAAACAAATGTCATTTGGCTTTTGTAATGCTCCTACCATGTTTCAATGCCTAGTTCTAAGCATATTCCAACAGCAAATAGGGAACGGAGTGGAAGTCTTTATGGATGACTTCTCCACCTATGGAACAAGTTTTGATCAAGCCTTAGACTGATTAGAGAAAGTGCTGAAAAGATGCATAGAAACCAATCTAAGGCTCAACCAGTAGAAAAGCCATTTAATGGTCCAAGAAGGCATAGTGCTTAGGCATAAGGTTTCACATGCAAGAATAGAGGTACATCCAGATAAAATTAGGGTCATCCAAGGAATCACCCATCAACCGAAAACTATCAAAGACATTAGGTCATTCCTTGGACACACTGGTTACTATAGGAGATTCATTGAGAACTTCTTCAAGATTGCCAAACCATTGGTAGAGCTAACAAAGAAGGACGTACCTTTTGAGTGGACCAAGGAATGTGAATGAGCATTCCAAACCCTAAAATGAAACCTAGCAGAAAATCCCATTCTATAAGATCTTGACTGGTCCAAACCATTCCACATCATGACTAATGCATCCAATTATGCCTTATGAGTCGTACTTACACAATTAGATGACCAAAAATGCCCTTACTACATCCACTATGCAAGTAGAAGTATCACCAGTGCACAACTTAACTACACAACTACAGAGAAAGAATTAATGGTTGTAGTATTTGCACTAGATAAGTTTAGGCACTATGTGTTAGGTTACAAAGTGTTCATCCACATAGATCATAGTGCAATCTGGTTCCTCATGAATAAGCCAATGGTTAGCCCTTGTATTATATAATGGCTAGTAATCCTACAGGAGTTCGATCTAACGATGATTGATCGAAAAGGCATCGAGAACGTAGTTGCAAATCATTTATCTCGGTTGTGCTAGGATAGTAAAGAGGATGAATATGTAATGACTGATCATTTTCTTGGTGAAGCCCTCTTTGCTGGTGTAGTGAATAATCAACTACCCATGGAGATGAACTAGTATAGTAGCATTCTCACCTATCTCCTTACTCAACAAACACCATAGGAGTTGGACCTTAGGAAGAAACAACAATTTCTTCACAGAGCCAAGTACTTCATGGAGGTCAATGGACAACTTTACAAAGTGTGTCCTGATGGCTTGGTTCATTAGTGTGTGCCCGAGGTAGACCAACTAAGAGTTCTCCAAGATGCTCATGAGGTCCTTTGTGGGGGTTACTATCTGGGGGGATGAACGGCTATTAAGATCTTTCTTGTAGGATATTACTAGCCAACATTATTTTAGGATGCCCATCAATTTGTCTGATCTTGTAAGAGCTATCAACATGATGGGGGAATGACTACTAAAATGGAGGGTTCGTAACAATGGATTCAACCATTAGAACCCTTCGACATTTGGGGAATAGACTTTATGGGGCCCATTACACCAATGTCCAATGGAAAAGCTTACATTGTATTTGCCGTAGACTATTTACAAAATGGGCTGAAGTAGCTACTGTTAAAGACTGCACATCATCTACAGCTATACAATTTGTGTAACAACAAATCATAAATAGGTTTGGTATGCCACATGTACTTATTTCGGATGATGGAAAACACTCTACAGCTGCAACTTTTCGAAAGTTAATGCAACGCTTAGGGGTTGAACATAAATTGACTACACCTTATCACCCCCAAGCTAATGGACAAGCTGAGGTCACCAATAGGGAGATCACTAAAGTATTGACTAAAACAATTAGCAAGTATAAGCGATATTGGAGCATTAAATTGAATGATGCTCTTTGGGCATACTGCTCCACCTAGAAACTCCCTATAGGCTACTCTCCCTATGAGTTAGTGTACGGAAAGATTCCAACGCTTTTGATTCAAACTAAGCTCTGTACACTATCAATGGCTTGTGACCTCCACCTCAACCTTGATCTAGCACAAAAATAAAGGTTGAAAACTTTAAACGTGCTAGATAAAAACTGATTAGCTGCCCTATCATCAAATGAGTTGCACAAGGCATATAACAAGCAACGTCATAACTTGAAGATTCAAAAGGTTAAGTATCAACCAAGAGATAAGGTTCTCTACTAGAACCCCACACATGTGCCACAATGCACAAAATTTTCAACACTATGGAAAGGATCTTACATTATTCATAAAACCTTTCCTTCAAGGGACATGACCATATACAAACTTGAGAGCCCTGATAAGATATTTTTAGTCAATGTGCAATAGACCAAAGCCTTCCATGAATTTAGAATGACCAGTGCACATAATACCTCTTAGAGGGGACAACCTCGTTGACTATTTTGGATCTCCTCCTTCCAACTCAGTCATGGGGGAGACGACCACCTCTACTAACCATTCAAGGCCCTTAGTTCCTTTTTAAGTTTTTTTTTACACATTTTTGTTTTACAGATTTCTTTAATTTTTCTTATTTTTGTTTTGCACAATCATTCATACTTTCTCATTTCTTTAGGTGATAGTTTGTTTTGTTTTTTGTTTTTTTGGTTTTTTTTTTTTGTTTTTTGTTTTCATTTTTTTAGATTCATCACCTAATAAGTGGTCCTAGTGGTGGTATGAAATGTATTCTATTGATTGCTAATGTTTGGTTTTTCACTGTGAGTTATAATGTTGATACTAAGGTATGGTTCCTTTAATATAACAGGCAATGAATCCACATCGTCCATGCATCCATGAATTTCTATGGTCTCTCTTGGCTTGGAACTATACAGTCCCCTTCTTTAATAATAAAACCATTAACGAATTGGTGACTAGGCATTTCTCAAACTAGGGAAGGACTCAAGGATTGAAAATGATGTGACTTCAAAGGGATTTGATGCATTTGTGCTAGCTATTCTCTTGGGTGCTTAGATGTTTTCTTCTTGAGTTTTCCTTACCATTCCAACATTGCTATATTATCAAGAAGCTGAGCCAATAAAAATAAGTCTTGCATGGTGTGGTTCTCATGCAAAAAAAAAATAGTGAGAATTCAAAGCACACCTCTTAGACAAAATAATCATCTAGGCTACAAGCACTGGTTATCGAACTAAATAGACATGTTCCCTCTAACTAAGGCCCTTTTTCACTTCCTACTTCTCCCTTTGCTTTTTTTCTTGAAATGGTGGTAACTCTTTGGCGAAAGAATTCTTGTTACTTCGAGTGGATGGATTGGCCAAGTGTATTAATGCAAAGTCACTAGATGTAGATTGTTTAAGGCTAGATTTGAAGTGAGATCTACTCAGTCACATTAACCATAAGTACACAAGGGGTTGTACACCACCTTTTTCTTAAGACTCCATTCCATTCTCTTCTCCCCATCATTCTTTCTCCATTTTCCACTTCATTGCTGGTTGTATCAGTAGTCTATATTTTGGTTAATGCATTGTTTTCTCTTTGGTGAATTCTTGTGGTTAAGACTTTAACTCTTGCTTCCAAATGACATTTCTAGAGCCTACGAACTCTTTAAATGTGGGTTTGTCAGGGCATAAAGGGCATGAGCTTGCTTTGGGGAGGACCCAATTGGCATTCCTATTTGGTGCATCAGTTAACTTCTTTCCCTTAAACATTTCCGCAATCAACATTTTTTTTGTTTCATTCCCATCTCTGACATCCATTTTATCGATGTTGCCATTGTTTCTTTTTCTCCATCTTTCTTATTCCTTATCTTTTTCCATTCTATCACTACTAAAGGATTGCTCTTAGTCATGGGAGCCCTGGTCCAATTTTTTCAATTTTTCCTAATTCCTACACCTTGGGAAGTCACCAATATTCGCCATGTCACAACTCAGCCAATGAACCTTACACCGAGGCAAGGTATCAACTGTATTGTGATTTACTTATCCTTGCTCATATGTGACTATGTTGTGTGTGTAGATGTCAATCATACAGCAATGGATTGGACCTAGAGGAAACACTCAGGATGAACTGGTGCTAGAACAGTTGTGCAAGGAACAAGATTGATGGCGCAACTATGGATGGACAATGGAAGGTGCAATCTTAGCATTAGCAGCAACACGTCTTCTCCTTCTCTCTCTCTCTCTCTTCTCTCTCAGCTGCCAAATAATGTTGGATGTCAATTATGTATAGTATTTACTTTTGTAGTCATGAACATTAATGTTGCCATGTATTGTAATGTTGATCCATTCACATGTCATCCCACTCACCATTAGTTTTCATTCAAGTCAATAATCCCATACCTTCCCAATATTCTATAAGGAACTCGATGACGAGTTTTCATTCAGACATGGGGGTATCATGAATTATGATATTGCGTATGCGATATCGTGTATGCGATATCACATCCACCACGTGATATCGTGTACATGATATCACATCCTGCCTCATCTTCTATAAATAAGAGGTGGTGCCCTTGGTACCCATACATTAGATGTAGACCCTTAGCTAGACTCTTGCAATTTTGTCATTCTAGAGTTAGAATTATTTCTATGTGCCTATAGTAGGAGTCATAGAGTGAACGGATCTTTATTCGAGCAATTTGTACCTGAGCACAATTTTGTGTACAGAAATAAAGATGAACTTTATGATAAACCTTGCAGCATACAGATTAAGATAATTAGTAATTAATTATTATTTAATTCTTTCCTGGTTAATTAATATCTCTCTCAACCTTCAACCCCCTTAATTAAATACACTCAGTACGACTGCCTCGAGCATGCATGTAGCACTTGGTAACCTAGTAACGATTACCGTTTGGTAATCCCAGTAGCATGGCACTAGTTCAAGATATGTACGGCAAGTGGGAATGCATACTAGTGTTAGGAACATTTAGAAACTAGTTAATGAATAGTTAATGTAAGTTAGCCACTTAGTTCTCTCTCCCTCTCCTTTATTAGTAGAAGACATAAAAAATACAAAAGCTATAAAAATCATATTCCTCAAGCTTACTTAACCATACAACCCTAACAATACAAATAAGTTTAGGAAGACAACAATTGATTAACCCTGAGTGTTCCATTAAAGCGCATAAGCACTTGGGCCTTGGAGTTCGATTGGATCGTGCATGAAAGGCTCGTATTTGTATGCTTGAGTGTAGGGGTACCTCACCACTAATCATTTTGTATTTTAATTACTTGCTTAATTAATCAAAATTAATTGCTAAATTAATAACATTAAATGTGAACTGCATGAAATCACAATGTATAAATGTATAAAGAAAGAAAATGAATCAAAGAGCTCATCTTTATTGCCAACACAATGGTGTGTTCAGGTACATCAATGCTTGAATAAAGATCCAATTACACTTAGACCTCCTGCTACAAGCACTAGGAAAATATTCTAACTCTCGAATGAACAAACTGCAAGAATTTTGCTACTTGATTGAAAAAAACTCTTCCTGAATCATGTGCCCAAGGGCTGTATTTATAGACCTAGGAATACCCCGCAATATTGCATACCTGATATCCCATCTTAGGCCCCAATATCATGAATGCGATATCGTGGCCACCCCAATATTTGATACCCAAAATCAGGGCTCATGTAAAACATGATTCATCATACCCCCATGACTGAATGAAAACTTTTCCTTGAGTACAAAAGAAAAGAAACAAGTCCCTTACAAAATATATTAGGAGGTATGGAATGTTTGACTAACATGCAGAGTGACACAGAGGAAACAAATGAATACAGAAGTGCCCAAGCATACATCATTATAATTATGTACAAAATTGGGTGTTCATAACAATAGAAATGAACACCCTCGGATCCAATGGACATCCAACCCCTCTTGGCAACAAAAGAATGAGGGAGAAGTAGAACAGATCCATCGATCATAAACAATCTCCTGTGAGTGATATTACTGCATCATCCTTGGTGAAGACAGTCCTGTTTCCAATCCATGCCTCCCACTACAATCACAACAAGATTAAGGATTCATATATAAAGTGTAACACATAGTGGTTAAATACCTTGTCTCGTCAATGGTTATACCTAGCTCAGTTGTGATTATGATAGATTGGTTGCTTGATAATGTTAGTGGTAACACTGACAAATAGGTTAGGTAAGAGAAGTAGTCCATAAAATTCAAAAAAAGCTTAACACAAGAAATACTGAAAAGAGGATATAAAAATTCACAACAATAAAAAGAAAGAATTCACTAAAAATAGTTATGAAGATGCACACAATTGGATGGCATTGATGGGATAAATAAAAAGAATTTGATTGTAAAAATGTCTAAGGTTAAAGAACATAACTTAACCAAACCAAAAGATATACAAGTGGGTCCTCACCAAAGCAGGCACAAGCCTTTTATGCCCTTGCATATCTTCAAACCAAGGAGTCTGTGGGATTTTTGAATGATTAATGATTACGGAAGGTTAATTACAAAAACCCAAAAGTAATTGACTGAGAATCCCGACACATCAAACCAGAACATCGAATCAAAACATGAAACCAGTAGTGAGGTGAGACATGAAAAGCATAGATGGATGAGAGAGAAAATGAAATGGATTTCCTAATTATGTTCACATGAAGTCCCTTGTGGCATTTGTGATTAAATGACTTGGTAGGATCCATCCTTAGTCCAGACCAAAACCAATCACTTTCAGTGACTTCGCCTTAACATTCTAAGACTAGTCCATCCCCTGAGACATAAGAATGCAACCACAAAACAACCATCGTACCAAATTGAAGAAGTAGGAAGTGAGAAAGGGCCTTAGTTAGAGGAGATAAGACAAGTCCCATAACCAGTGCTTTTAGCCCTTTTATTTGGTCTAAGGGGTGTGTTTTGAATTTCCTTTTTTTTTTATGAGAACCACATCATGTAAGGACTTAATCAACTTCCTATTGTGGAATGACATGGAACAATGAGAAGTTCATGAGAACACCCCCAAACACAAGAAAATAGAAAAGCATGAAGAATACTACATCCATTTGAAGCCACACCTTTGAATCCTTCCCAATTCCTGAAACTACACAAGTCACACATTTATTAAAGTTGTATTAATGAAAAAAGAACTGCACATTTCCAAACAAGGAAAACAATAGATGTGTAGATGGGTGGATGATGTGCACTCACTACCTATTACATGAAAAGAAACTATGTCCTAGCTGTCAATAATGACATTCAAAGTCAGAAACCAGACATTAACAATCAAATCACAAATGATACATATCACCATCGAGTAGCACATTGCCATTGTACCTGGCACCTTATTAGAAAAAAGAGTAGAAAATGACACCAAACATGAGAAAATATTAAATATACTAACGATGATGTAAAACAAAAACTTAGAAAAGATCAATAACCTAAAAAAAGATGTAAAATAAAGAATATGAAAAACAAAAAGTTGTAAAACCAAAAATGTGTTAAAAATATTGAAAGACTAAGGACCTACTTAAAGTGTCAGTATGGATGGCCATCTATCCCATCACTAAGTTGGAAGGAGAAGATCTGAAAGATTGAGTGTGGTTGTCCATCTTGCGAGGTGTCTATTGAGTTGGTTGGCTAGCTTGGGCTCATGAAAAGGTTTTAGTTGTTGGATGTTGACTAATTGCTTCTTGTCTAAGCTATCAGGTTTATATATGATCATGGCCCCAAATGGAAAAGTCTCTTTGATAATGTAAGGTCCTTCCCACAATGTTTGAAACTTGGTTCGTTGAGGTACGTGTGTGAGATTCTAGTAGAGAACCTTGTCTCTTGGTTGAAACTTGACTTTCCTTATTTTGAGGTTATGGCATTTCTTGTTGAATGCCTTATGCAGTTCATTGGATGACAAGGTTATTAATTGATTTTCATCTAGCAAGTTGAGGTTCATTAATCTTTCCTTTTGTGCTATACTTACATCCATGTTAAGGTCACAGGCTGTAAAGAGTGTATGGAGCTTAGATTGAATGAGTAGTATTAGTAGTTTTCGGTACATGAGCTCATAGGGAGAATAACCTATGGAAAGCTTCCATGTGGAGTCATAGGCCCAAAGGGCATCATTTAGTTTGGTGCTCTAGTCCCTTTGGCCCTTGCTAATAGTGTGTGTTAAAATTTTTGTAATCTCCCAATTAGTGACTTCAGCTTGACCATTGGCGTGAGGGTAATAAGGTGTTGTGAGTTTATGCTCAACCCCAAGCGTTGCATAAGTTTTCGAAAAGTGGCACTTGTGAAATGAGTTCCCTTATTAGAAATTAATGCATAAGGCATACCAAACCTATTTATGATATTTTGNTTATTAGAAATTAATGCATAAGGCATACCAAACCTATTTATGATATTTTATTATACAAACTGAGTAGTGGATATACAATCAGTGACTGCAGTTACTTCTGCCCACTTAGTGCAATAGTTAACCGCGACTATTATATATGCCTTTCCATTTGACATATGTGCAATGGGACCCATAAAGTCAATATCCCAAATATCGAATGGCTCAAGAGGTTGAATCCATTACTATGGCCCTTCCATTTGAGTTATCATTCCACCATCTCTCTGACAATGATCACAAGAATAGATGAACTAGTGTGCATCTCTAAAGATTATTGGCTAGTAATATCCTACCATGAGGATTTTTATGGTCATGCATCTCCTAGCATAATGGCCCCCCATAAGGGCCTTCATGAGCATCCTGGAGAATATGCAATAGATCCGTGTCAAGGACACATTAGTGTACTAGGCCATCAGGACATACTTTGTAAAGGTTCCAGTTGATTTCCATGAAATGCTTAACCTAGTGAAGAAACTGTTATTTCTTTTGGGTGTCCAACCCTTGCAGCAGTTCTAGCTTGAGTAGATAAGTAAGAATGGCATCATACCATCTTGTTTCATTGGGAATTTATGCATTAATAGCTGCTATAAAGAGATATTCATTAGGAAGTTGATCAGATAAGGGACTCTCTTTCTCCTTATCATCCCATCTTACGTGTGATAAGTGGTCAGTAACCACATTTTTCACATCCTTTCAATCTACCATTTTGAGATTAAACTCTTGCAAAATCATGAGCCACCATATCACACGAGGACTCACCATTGGTTTATTCATTAAAAATTAGATGGCGCTATGATCTGTGTGCACGAACACTTTGTAATCAAGCACATAGTGCCTGAACTTTTCTAAGGCAAACACCACCGCCATCAACTCTTTTTCTATAGTGGTGTAGTTTAGCTATGCACCTATGATACTTCAGCTTGCACAATGAATGTAATATGGACGTCTTTGATCATCCATCTATGTAAGCACCACCCCCAAAGCATAATTTGATGCATTGGTCATCACATGAAATGACCTAGACCAATTAGGTACTTGTAGAATTGGGGTCTCAACAAGCTTCTACTTTAGTTGTTAAAATGTTGTTTCAAATGCAAGGATCCAAAAAACTGGTGCATCTTTCTTTATTAATTCGACTAATGGCTTGGAAATTTTGGAAAAGTTCTCGATGAAGCACTCATAGTAGCCAGTATGACCAAGGAATGACGACACTTCTTTAATTATTTCTGGTTGACGGGTTATTTCTTGGATGACACTTATCTTTCTAGGGTTCACCTCGATTCCTGCTTTTGAGATATGGTGCCCCAAGACTATGCCTTTATAGACCTAAGATGCCTCTTTTCCCAATTGAGCCAGAGGCTTGTTTCAACACATCTGCTCAACACCTACTCAAGACAGTCTAGGGCTTGCTCAAACATAGCTCCGTAGGTAGAAAATTCATCCATAAATACTTATACCTTGCTACCAATTTTTTGTTGGAAAATGATGAGAACTAATCATCGAAATGTAGCTAGGGCATTACATAGACCGAATGGCATTCAAAGATAAGCAAAATTCCCCCAAGAACTTGTGAAAGTCATCTTCACCTGGTCCTTTGGTGTGATTTGGATTTGGTTATAGCCACTATAACCATCCAGAAATTTGTAGTAGTTGTGCCCAGAAATGGTATCCAGCACTTGGTTAACAAAGGGCAACGGAAAATGATCTTTGAAAGTTGCCAGAGTGAGTAGCCAAAAGTTGATGCACACCTGCCATTTTCCTTCTTTCTTGGGCATGATCACAAGTGAGCTAACCCACTCACTATCTACAATAGGGTAGATGAATCCTGCCTTAAGGAGTTACTCAATTTTCTCTTTGACAATCTACTTTAAGTTGGGATTCAATCACCCCTGTAGCTGTCATTTCAGCTTAATAGCAAGGTCAGTGTATATCTGATGCTAGCATATTCTTGGATCTATTCTTGTGAGCTTAGAATATAACCAAGTAAAGGCTACTAACCATTTTTCTACAACATTCATCATCTTCTTTTGTCTTGCAGCAAGTCTGGCATTAATAATGACTAGCTTTCCATTTTTTAAGAACACATACTACATTCTGGTCAATAGTGTCTTTAATTCAAGGGGTTCTTATTTGAAATTGTCAAGAATCTCTAGCTCTTCCCAATTGATATCATTATTTGCTCCCTTAGAGAGATAGTGATAAACTTGCTCAAGTTCATCCATACTTACAACATAATCACACATTAGGACCTTAGTAGGTACCATGCACAATGTACTACTACTAGAATCAGTTTTCAGCTATTAGGTTCCTTCTTATTTTATGGCTACCATGTACAAATATCTTTGGATTTTAGTTTTTGGTGCACACTACTTGCATGTAAAGATAAATGTTTTCTTCACTGACCATAGCTTCTACACATAATGGCACCTTGAATCGGTGTACACAATACATGGAATCCTCTTCTTCTCGATCTTACCAACTTCATTTTCTTTGGATATCTCTAAGGAATCGTCTCTAATGCCCATTTTAGCATCAACAATTCTTAACCACATCCTTCCCATAATAATTGGGAAGTCTCCCTTGGAGTTCTCCACCTTCATTACCAGGAAGTCGATAAGATATGACCACCCATAAACGATGATCACGATGTCTTCTACTAGTCCCAATGGAATAGTGATGGACTGGTCTGCCAAATCCAACCTGATGTTGCTCTTCTTCAAGGGAGGAAGGTTCCACATAGTGTACATCTCATGTGAGATCAAATTAACACTATAACCAAAGTCAAGAAGAGCTTTACAAGGCTAATTCCCAACAATTTGCAAATATAATAAGGGACTCTCATGATTGACTAACTTCTTGGGCAGGTTGTCAGCGCAAATCCAATTAGATATAGCATGGGTCAACATCACAGTATGGATTTGAGAGGGATTTTGATTTGAAGGGGAGTCAAATAAAGGTGATGCAAAGGAAGGTGGAGTAGCAGGGCCACCAACCATTGGTGTGTCTGAGGGCTTTGGTGGACTATGAGGTCAAAAGAAGGGTCTTTTCTTTGATCATGGTTTCAACCAAGTTGGTTGGCTAACTGATTCCAAATTAATCACCCTCATAACATTTCTTTACTATGGTTGGGTAGGTAATTCACCCTACATGGATGGAGCAAGTGGTAGCTATGTAGGAGGTGGAGGAGTAGGTGCAAGAATAGGAGGAGCATGAGGATAGTAAGTGGCATCCCTCCTTGCATATGGCGGTTGGTAAACTTCAAGAGTATAGTGATGAGGCTAGTAAGCAACAACATGACCAGAAGAGTCTTGTGGAGATGAAGGTTGCTGAACATAATAACCATAGGGATCTGGTTATCGGTAGGGGTACTATTGTCTTGGAGGTACCAACGCCCACAATTATGGTTGCTACCACTACTGGTACAATTTATAAGGTTGCGATGGAGTTCCACTTGGATAATACTACTATGATTGGTGGAACTATTGAGATTTGCCTTGTGGATAAGAAAATATTTTGGGTGTTTCCCTTTGTGCAAGTCATGGATGTAAGGCATACATCCTAGATTCTTTCAAGTGTGACACAATTGGACAGCATCCCTTGGGATATTCATATTGGCAAACATCACATCCACCATCATCATCTAATTCACTGTTTGCAACCATCTCTATCACAGCCATCTTACCCTTACCCTTAGATATGGCACATTCAACTTCCTTACGTCTTCCGTGCTCACACTCACCACTTTGTTCCTTGGACTCTTTAGCAATTTTTAAAATAGCTTGAAACTTATTGTCCATGGACTTCCATAGTTGGTCAACCTTAGTTGTAATTTCAAACTGGAATTTCTAGAGTGGCAAGGTTTTCTAATTAGCCACCTCATTTCTTGTTAACTCATCCTCACTGTCACAAAATCAAACCTCCCTTTTGCAAATGGAAGGGTCCATGTTGTATTCCTCTACACTTTCTCACTTTCTCAATTCTTCCTCCTTCCTAGCTACCTGCTCAATTAACTTTTGGATCCGATGGGTGCTTAACTCTGTCAATCTCCCTTAAGCATAAACACCAAGGGTTTTCCTTGTTTCATATCATAGTAGGTCTATAATATGGTGGAGTTGATCAAGCTGAGAATATCCATAGCCAGGACACTTATGCAACATAGAGTAGTGTCAGCCAATAGTAGCATCCAAGGGCTCATGGTTTCCTTGTTTCCACCCTTGGATCTGCTTCCTCAAGTTGGCCACTCAAGAGTACATTTGATATTTTCCATTAAACAATTCTAACATCATACTCCACTACCTAATTAATTTCGGTTCCAAGAACTAGTACTAGTTTTTTGCTTCCTTAATTAGTGTCCTTGGAAATAATTTTCACTTTTGCAAATCGTTATCAATATTTTAAAAGCCACATGTATCCTAGAAGGCTTGGAGATGATTTTGTGAATAAACATTGTAGCCTCCCTCAAACTGAGGGATGTTGTTCATGTCTAGCCTCTTTATTCTGCTATCCTTTACATGCCTTGTTGGAATCCTCATGGCCTTGGCAATGTTTAACATGCTCTAAGTGGCAAGTATAGGTTCATCAAGGCCATAGTGATGATGCCTACAATGCTCTCTATGAATCCTTCTTTCATGGCAATGGGTCTCTCTAGATCGCCCACACCTCCAATCGTGACTGTCTCGATGGATCCTTCTATTATTTCAGTCTGGTTGGTCACCTCCATCACGGTCATGCCCGCTACAGCCATGATCTGAGTTAGATGAAGAATAAGAAGACGACAAATGGAAAGAGGAAGAAGGGCTTGCATCATGTTGGTGCCTACTACCTTATCTTCGATGATCACCACCACAATCGTGATTGTGACTCCTACTTGCCCCCTTGTCATGACTTGCTTCTCCAAATCCATTTTTTTTATTAGATCCATTCTAACCAAAACCAAGATTATGAATTGTGAATTGCACGTGCTAGTTGAGGGCCCCCTGACCAAAGTCAAAGAGAGGAGTGTCACCATAGGAAAAGTCCCTTGAAAAGTGTTCACCTCCATCCAATGGGCTAAGTGGAGGTGGAAATGTGTTTGACCCCTTACCCTTCGAAAGCTCATGTTGTTACTCTAGCTAATGATCCCTTAACCTTTGTGGTTCAGTGGGATGGTAATCCCTTGAATTGGGATCTCACATCTCATACTTCCCATGAAGATGTTGAAGACCATGTCATGCAATCATTAGCTGGAGCACAGTTGGAACAAATCGATCCAGTGGAAACACAATGTTGCCTTCCATGTTGCGCCACCACAGCATTTCATCTTGATGTAAGATGAAGGTGAGGTTTGGTACATACTCAACGGGATGAGCATATACCAACCAATATTGTTGAGGCACTTGGTCTGTCTTGGGTGGATATAGGCTCCTATGAGAAGAAGACATTTTATATTAATGAATCTATATGTAGTATGTGGTTAAGATTTAATTTAGTTATAATAATAATTTTTCTTTTGTAAGATTTAACCTTAGGATTTGAACAATGAGGTTACGAAGTTTCACTAAGTTTAGATAGCACATGTACAACTAAAGTCCCTAGTAATGACACCAATAATGAGTGGTGAGGTATCCCTACACCCAACCATATGAATCACAGGTGTTCATATGAGATTCTATCGAATTCCATAGACTTTAATAACCAAGTACACTAGAGCTAAATGGTGAGTTCATGTTGTTCATTCATTGTCTTCCCAGTCTCACTTGTGAAATGTAAGTGTATGATTAAGTGTGACTAAGGCATAAGCTTTTTTATAATTTTATGTTTTATCAATTTGATTGTTGATGAACCACGATATCGCATACGCGATATCGCATCCTGCCTCATCTTCCATTAATAAGAGGTAGCACCCTTGGTTCAAGACACGTAGACTTAGACCCTTAGCTGAACTCTTGCAATTTTGTCATTCTAGAGTTAGAATTATTTCTGTGTGCTCGTAGTAGGAGTCATAGAGTGAATAGATATTTATTTGAGCAATTTGTACCTGAGCACAATTTTATGAATGGAAATAAACATGAACTTTATGATAAACCTTGTAGCATACAGATTAAGCTAATTAGTAATTAATGATTGTTTAATGTTTTCCTAGTTAATTAATATCTCTCTCAACCTTCAATCCCCCTTAGTTAAATACACTCAGTATGACCACTTCGAGCATGCATGTAACGCTTGGTAACCCAGTAATGATTAGCGTTTGGTAATCCCAGTAGAGTTACACTGGTTCAGGATGTGTATAGTAAGTGGAAATGAATACTGGTGTTAGGAACATTTAGAACTAGTTAATGAATAGTTAATGTAAGTTAGCCACTTAGTTTTCTCTCCCTCTCTTTTATTAGCAGAAAACATAGAAAATAAAAAAGCTATAAAAATCATGTACCTCAAGCTTACTTAACCATACAACCCTGACAATACAACTAAGTTTGGGAAGGCAATGATTGATTAACCTTGAGTGTTCCATTGAGGCGCATAAGCACTTGGTCCTTGGAGTTTGACCAAATCGTGCGTGAAACACTCGTATTCGTATGGTTGAGTGTAGGGGTACCTCGCCACTCATCATTAGCACCATTGTTGGGGACATAGTTGTTTGTGCACTATGTCAAACATAGGAAATCATTCATATCATTGGTGCATTAGAACGAACCCTTAGGGTTAATCAAGGAAAGACAAGACAACGATATATTGCACACTGAACGAAAAAAAATGTCTTCTTCTTTTCATAAGAGCACTTCACTGCCTAGGACTATCGCAAGAGGTAGTTGGCTGCATAATACACATCACAAGGATCCACCAATTCCTCAATAGTTTTGTGTGGTATATACTCATCCCGATGAGTATGTGCCCGATTTCACATTTATCCTCCACCAAGATGAACAATTACGTTGGAGAGACTTGGAGGGTAACATAGTGTTGCCTCCAGACCGATCAGTTCCCAACATGCTCCTTTGTACTCTCACACGAATAGGCATGCCGCTTTTATATGCAGAATACATTGCATATGATCATGACTCAAGAGACTATCATCTCAAAGAAGCACAACATCAAAGGGACTTGCAACAGGAGAGATATCATACATCTTTGAAGGGTAAATGGCCCCATGATGCTCCATGCGTTTTGAGAGAAATTGAGGATGGTGAACTTGCCTCAACAAGTTCCCCACAAAATGATGTTCCTCCTCCTAACATTGGTCAGGGGATGGTGTATCAAAACCTCCACTCCACTATTCACAACCCTAGTTCCGATACCCACAAACACGAAGTGTTCAACAAAGGAACACGAACACATGATAAGGGTGGATGTTCTGATCGTGATCACGATCGAGGCCGAGACCACCAAAGAGAAGGTAGAAAACACCATCATGGTGATGGTTCTCCTTCTTCTTCACCTTCATCATCATCTTCACCCTCTCCTTCAGTTTCTGGAGGCAGTCATANGAAGTGAAAGTCATCGATGAGATAGTCGAGAACGAGGACGAGGGTACTCTAAAGAATCAAGGCATAGAAGAAGGGAGAGCNGCACTCTAAAGAATCAAGGCATAGAAGAAGGGAGAGCAGGGAACTGTGTAGACACCATAGACTCTATGAACGAGATGATCATGAAGAACCCCTACTCGCAACTAGAAGCATGCTAAATATAATGAAGGTCATAAGAGTTCCAACAAGGCACCAAAAGGATAGTAGGATCAAGAGATTAGACATGAACAACATCCCATGATTTGAAGGGGGATACAATGCTGATCCTCAAAATCATTTACAAGCATTCCACGATGCATGTGCCTTGCAAAAAATAGAAAACGAATGGCAAAAACTGAAGTTGTTCCCAAGGACACTAGTGAAAGAATCTAAAAGCTAGAACTGGTCCTTTGAACCGAAATCCATTTGGAGGTGGAGTACAATGTTAGAACTATTCAATGATAAGTACCAAACATACTCCCAAGTGTCTAACCTACAAAAGCAAATCCAAGGATGGAAGCAAGGAAATCATGAACCCTTGGATGTTGCCATGGGCCGCTATTACGCACCATTACATCGTTGCCCTAGCCATGGTTATTCGTAGCAAGATCAACTACATCATCTCATGGATGGACTTAGGCATGAAACAAGAAGAACCCTTGGGACGTATGCCCAAGGAACATTATCGGAGCTTAGGTCTCATCAAGCCCATAGACTACTAGAGCAAGTTTCCAAAGAAGAAGGTGAGCTACGAAAGAGAGAAAATGCGAAAGAATACAACCGAGATCCATCCCTCCAAAAGAAGGGAGTGAGATGTTTTGAGGAGGAAGAAGAGTCACCATTTAAAGAGATGATAAATAGGAAAACTTTGCCTCTCCAAAAGTTAACATCAGAAGTATCAAAAAAGGTACACCAAATGTAGGACTCCCTAGATAATAGGTTTGAAACTGTTCTTAAAATTGTAGAGGATTCTAGGGAGCGAGGTAGTGACCGCGACAAAAAGAAAAAGAGAGAAGTGGAAAATGCATGTAACAAAGTAAGGGCAAAATGGCCATCACAGAAGAGGTTATGGATTCATACATGGACAATGATAGTGGATGTGAGATATGCCAATACGACCATCCTAAGGGATGTTGCCCAGTGATCTCACATCTACAAGAGTCTGGGGTGTATGCACTCAACCCATGACTAAATAAACAACAAACACCCCGATGGTTACCTTATCCCCAAGGTAACCTGATGAGTGGCGAGGTACCCCTACACTCAACCATAGGAATAT